>CAUYQV010110361.1:0-49735 GCA_963574575.1 Galagoides demidoff
AGCAACCTCCAACTCCTGGGCTCAAGCGAGTCTCCTGCCTCCGCCTCCCAAGTAGCTGGGACCACAGGCGCCCGCCACAACGCCCGGCCATTTTTTGGTTGCAGCCATCATTGTTGTTTGGCAGGCCGGGCTGGGGATTCGAACCCGCCACCTTAGGTGTACGTGACTGGCGCCTTAGCCGATTGAGCCACAGGCGCCGAGCCTTAAGTGATTCTCTTGCCTCAACCTCCCAAGTAGCTAGGACTATAGGTGCCTGCCACAACACCCGGCTATTCTTTGTTGCAGCTATCATTGTTGTTTAGCGGGCCCGGGCTGGGTTTGAACCCGCCAGACTCTGTGTATGCAGCTAGCGCTGTAACTACTGTCCTACGGGCATGGAGTCGCCCCTCTAGTTCTTTTAAAAAACTTACTTTGCCCAAATGTTGAAGCTGTGCCAAAGCCACCTGTGCCACCCCCAAAGGGTGTTCCAAATGATTTATTAAACATCTTCAAGATGAGTCTTTGTTTCAGAAAGCTGAAAAGAAGAAAAAATTATTAATCTTTTTAAAGACCACAAAATGCAATGTAAATATTTCAAAAAAACTACCATTTTACAAACGTAGACTTATTCAAACTATGACATATTTTCTCATTCAATATTCTAAAACTCAGTATGATTTAATAAACCTTGTAAAATAACCTTTAATAATCTATACTGTTCCCGAACCTAACAGTACCATAAGGTGAGGTTTAACTTCAGATCCCTTTAAAACACTTTCAACCTTTTTAAATCCTAAGCTCCCTTTTAATAAAAATTTCAGACCAACTATGCCAGATTCTAATATGAAGCACTTAGAAGGTTATGCATTATATCCACCAAAAATTATAGCCATAGTCTATCCTAATCAAGTGAAAAGCTAAAATTTTGTCAAGCTTTATTCTTCCATAGTTTGCGTACTGTGAAGTTTTTTTCCCCCCTAGTTTTCAGGAGATAACATATGGTAACAGTAAATCCACCAGCCTCAGCCTCCCAGAGTCCTAGGATTATAGGCATCAGCCACCTCACCAGGCCTCAAAAATCACAGTTCTGATGCCTTGACATTCTCTTTGAGATTACTTCTAAGACTACTGTTTATAGTTCTCAATTTATCTTCTACTTTATGGGAGAATACTGCAGAAAATATTTGATGAAAACCCCTCACTTCATGTAAACGATTTCCCCCTAGTATCCAAACCATATACCTAGTCACTTAATAAACTGGACTCACAAACTATTCCAAATACAAAGGTTAAGTTTACTTTTACCTCCCCTCAAACTGAACAAAAAGTTAACAGTACAGTTTATTCAAAAGTAGAACTGTAAAAGCAGCTTTCCACCTCCACAAATTTTCCTTAAACTTAAGATATCTGTCACCAGGCTAGGGATGAGTACCTCATGCCTGTAATCCTAACAATCTGAGAGGCCAAGGTGGGAGGAATACTTGAGTTCAAGAGTTCAGGAGTCCAAGACCTGTCTGAGCAAGAACCAGACCCCATAGCCAGTCATAGTGGTACATGCCTGTAGTCCAGTTTTAGCTACTTAGGAGGCTGAAGCAAGAGGATTTCTCCAGCCCAAGAGTTTGAGGTTGCTGTGAACTAAGATGCCAAGATACTCTACCGAGGATGACAGAGAGAAACTGTCTCAATTTAAAAAAAAAAAAAAAGGGTGGCACCTGTGGCTCAGGGAATAGGGCACTGGCCCCATATATCGAGGGTGGTGGATTCGAACCAGGCCCCACCAAAATGCAATAAAAAAATAGCCAGGCATTGTGGCGAGTGCCTGTAGTCCCAGCTACTGGGGGGGCTGAGGCAAGAGAATCACTTAAGCCCAAGAGTTTTTTGTTTTGTTTTGTTTTTTGCAGTTTTTGGCCAGGGGCTGGGTTTGAAGCCGCCACCTCCAGCATATGGGGGCCAGAACCTTACTCCTTTGAGTCACAGGCGCGGCCCTCAGTCCAAGAGTTTCAGGTTGCTGTTGAGCTGTGATGCCACGGCACTCTACCTAGGGCAACATAGTGAGACTCTGTCTCAAAAATAATAATAATAATAAATAAAAAGAAAAAAAAGGGAGACAAAATCATTTTGATTGCCATATTTTCTCAAAATAATCTCAATGACCTTCCACGCACTTTTATACCTTTCTTGTTTTTTTCTTGAGACAGAGTCTCACTATGTTACCCTCAGTAAAGTGCCGTGGCATCATGGCTCACAGCGAACTCAAACTCATAGGCTTATGCGATTCTCTTGCCTCAGCCTCCCAAGTAGCTGGGACTCCCAACATCCACCACAACTCCTGGCTATTTTTTGGTTGTAGTTGTCATTGTTGTATGATAGGCCTGGGCTGGACTCAAACCCGTCAGCTCTGGTGTACCTGGCTGGTGCCCGAGCACTGAGCCTTTTTTTTTTTTCTATAGGAAACAGGAAATAATCACATGGGCCAGGTCAGGACTGTAGGGCATATGACTCATAGTTTAATCTCTGTGGACTACAGAAACTGAATGGTGATACTTGCTGTGTGGGCAGACGCAAAGGTGAACTACGACGACACTAGGGCACTCTACCCAGAGAGACAGAGTGAGATTCTTGTCTCAAAAGAAAAAAAAAAAAAGTAAAAGAAAACAAAAAGAATAAGACATCAGGGTCAGCACCCATAGCTCAGTAAGTAGGGCACCACCCACCTACACTGAGGCTTGCAGGTACAAGCCTAGCCTGCTGAACAACAATGACACTCCAACCAAAACATAGCCGGGTGTTTTGGCGGGTGCCTGTAGTCCCAGCTACTCTGGACACTGAGGCAAGAGAACTGCTTAAGCCCAAGAATTTAAGGTTGCTGTGAGCTGTGACATCACAGCACTCTACCCAGGGTGACAAAGTGAGACTCTGTCCCAAAAGAAACAAACAAACAACAATAACGAAAGAATAAGACATCATCACAACATTTGGACAAAGTTACCCGGTTATTTCAATTTTCAAAAACAGCAACTTGTGGCTCAACACCCACAGCACAGTGGTTATACCACCAGCCATATGCACCAGGACTGGCAGGTTCGAACCCAGCCCAGGCCAGCTAAACAACAATAACAACTGCAACAAAAAATAGCCTTGCACATGTGGTGGGCACCAGTAGTCCCAGCTACTTGGGAGGATGAGGCTTAAGCCCAAGAGTTTGAGGTTGCTGTGAGCTGTGATGCCACAGCACTATACCAAGGGCAACATAAACTCTGTCTCAAAAAAAAAGCAAGTTGCAAAAAGACACATTTGGCAGACCCTTTATGTACATTAGAAAATATAATCATTTGTGGATACATTACTTGTATATACCTAATAAAAAAGGGAGATTAGAAAAACATACCAGGACAGTGCCTGTGATTCAGTGGGTAGGGCACCAGCCCCATATACCGAGTGTGGTGGGTTCAAACCTGGCCCCGGCCAAAATGCAACAAAAAATAGCTGGGCGTTGTAGCAGGCACCTGTGGTCCCAGCTTCTCAGGAGGCTGAGGCAGAAGAATTGCCAAAGCCTGGGAGTTGGAGGTTGCTGTGAGCTGTGTGATGCCATGGCACTCTACTGAGGGTGATAAAGTGAGACTCTGTCTCTACAAAAAAAAAAAGAAAGAAAAAGAAAAACACACCAAACCGATAGAAGTGATGGCCTATGGAGAGAAGAAGGGGAATAAGGCAACAGGGCAGAGAATTTAGAGGACTCAAGCTTTTCTATACTGATTTATTTCCCCTTTTTTCTCTGTCACACATTGGAATAGTAACATTGGAGGAATAACAGTGGTCTTGTACCATACATTAAATACACAAACACTAAAGAAAATCAATTAGCGAAACATAACGTATGTGTATACTGTCACATCTAACACCACAAATAAGCAAAAAGTCTTCACAAAATTAGCATGCAGACCCATCCATAGGGCACAGGTTGGATACTCAATTTCTAAATGAAACATGTACTCGTACAAACTGTACGTTTCCACTAAAAAAGGACAGTAGAAGGCCAGACTCAGTGGCTCACCCCTGTAATCCTAGCACTCTGGGAAGCCAAGCTCAAGAGTTTAAGACCAGCCTGAGCAAGACAGAAACAGCTTATCTACTAAAAATAGAAAAATTAGCTGGGCATTGTAGGAGGCATCTGTTAACCCAGCACTCAGGAAACTGAGACAAGAGAATAGCTTAAGCCCAAGAGTTTGAGGTTGTTGTGAGCTGTGATGCCACAGCATTCTACCAAGGGTGAACTGAGACTGTCTCAAAAAAAAAAAAAAAAAGTTTTGTAGTTGCTGTGAGCTATGATGATGCCATGGTACTAAACCCCGCAGCAACAGAGACTCTGTTTAAAAAAAAAAAAAAGATAAAACTTTCATATCATTAAATCCATTCAAAAAAGAAAAAGAAGGCCAGGAGAGGTGGCTCACACCTGTAATCCTAGAACTCTGGGAGGCCTAGGTGGATGGATTGCTTGAGTTTAGGAGTTCAAGACCAGCCTGAGTAAAAGCAAGACCCTAACTCTACTAAAATAGAAAAACTGAGGCCATCATGGTGGCTATCTACCTATGGCTCAGTAGGTAGGACGCCAGCCCCAAATGCAGAGGGTGGAGGGTTCAAACCCGGCCTGGGCTGAACTGCAACACAAAAATAGCTGGGGTTTTGTGGCAGGCACCAGTAGTCCCAGCTACTTGGGAGGCTGAGGCAAGAGAATCGCCTAAGCCCAGGAGCTGGAGGTTGCTGTGAGCTGTGCGACGCCACAGCACTCTAATGAGGGCGATGAAGTGAGACTCTGTCTTTTAAAAAAAAAAGAAAAGAGGCTCAGCGCCTGTGGCTCAATCGGCTAAGGCGCCAGCCACGTACACCTAAGGTGGTGGGTTCGAATCCCCAGCCCGAGCCCGCCAAACAACAATGATGGCTGCAACCAAAAAAATGGCCGGGCATTGTGGCAGGCGCCTGTGGTCCCAGCTACTTGGGAGGCAGAGGCAGGAGACACGCTTGAGCCCAGGCATTGGAGGTTGCTATGAGCTGTGATGCCATGGCACTCTACCCAGGGGGATAGCTTGAGGCTCCGTCTCAAAAAAAAAAAAAAAAAGTAAATTAACCTATCCCAAGTTGAAATCTTCCTAGAAGACATAATATGTGGGCACGGTGCCCAAGCACAGCCGTTACAGAGCTAGCCACACACACAGAGGGTACGGGATCCAACCTGGGCCAGACCAGCTAAAAAAACAATGACATCTGCATCAAAAAATAGCCAGGCAGGTGGCACCTGTGGCTCAGTGAGTAGGGCACTGACCCTATATACCGAGTGTGGTGGGTTCAAACCCAGCCCCAGCCAAACTGCAATAAACCCAGCCCCTAGCCAGGCATTATGGTGGGCACCTATAGTCCCAGCTACTCAGGAGGCTGAGGCAAAAGAATTGCCTAAGCCCAAGAGCTAGAGGTTGCTGTGAGTTGTGATGCCACAGCACTCAACAGAGGGCCGTGAGACGCTGTCTCAGAAAAAAAAAAAAGGCTGTGTGGGCTGGGTGTTGTGGTGGGTACCTGTAGTACCTGCTACTTGGGAGGATGAAGCAAGAGAATTACTTAATCCCAAGAGTTTGAGGTTGCTGTGAGCTTTGACACTACAACACTCTACGGAGGGCAAAAGTGGAGACTATGTCTCAAAAAAGAAATAATACACAATAGCATCTTAGTTTTTACTATGTCTCTGGCACTGTTCTAACTGCTTTTAGAAATCATTTCATATGAATGCCCTAAGAATCCAATGAAGTATGAAACTGAGGCACAAGAAGCAATGTGCCCAACACATGAAGCTACTGACTCAAAAAAACATGCTCTAGGCTCAGTACCTGTGACTCAAGCAGCTAAGGCACCAGCCACACATACCTCAGCTGGCGGGTTTGAATCCAGCCTGGGCCCACCAAACAACAATGACAGCTGCAACCAAAAAAACAGCCGAGCATTGTGGCAGGCCCCTGTAGTCCCAGCTACTTGGGAGGCAGAGGCAGGAGAACCTCTTAAGCCCAGGAATTGGAAGTTGCTGTGAGTTGTGATGCCATAGCACTCTACCCAGGGTGACAGCTTGAGACTCTATCTCAAAAAAAAAAAAAAAAAAAAAAAAACCACCAACAAGAACAGTGTTTTTTCCCAACCTTTTTTATCTCATGGCACACTTGAACCTCTAGTTAAACTTCCCCAGCACACTTAAGTTAGGTTTGTTGATCAAAAAAAGGAGTAAAATATATACATATATATATGGGCAGCACCTGTGGCTCAAAGGAGTAGAGTGCCGGCCCTATATCCCAGAGATGGTGGGTTCAAACCCAGCCCTGCCAAAAACTGCAGTAAATACACACACACACACACACACACAATGCTCTGAACTACTTTTTTTTTTTTGAGACGGAGCCTCAAGCTATCCCCCTAGGTAGAGTACCATGGCATCACAGCTCATAACAACCTCCAACTCCTGGGCTCAAGCGTGTCTCCTGCCTCAGCCTCCCAAGTAGCTGGGACCACAGGCGCCCGCCACAACGCCCGGCCATTTTTTGGTTGCAGCCATCATTGTTGTTTGGCAGGCCCGGGCTGGGGATTCGAACCCGCCACCTTAGGTGTACGTGGCTGGCGCCTTAGCAGATTGAGCCACAGGCGCCGAGCCAGTTTTCCTTTTAATAGATAAATCCCTGTTTAAAACCTTCATTGGGCTGTCAGTTCACTCAGATTAAAATCCAAGGTTCTTATAATTGCCTACAGATCTCTACATGATGTGGGTTCTCGGATGCTTTCATCACTCCATTTTGTTCCAACTACACTGGTCTCCTTTCTGCTCTTTAAATATATTGAGCATTGTTTCACCTCAGACTTCTGTGTTTTTTTCCCCAGCCCTATCTGATATAGATACATGATTAAATCTGTCACTTTCTTCAGATATCAGCTCAAATGTCAACTTATCAACAAGACTTTCACTGACAATTTTATTTAAAACTACATCTCTGTCTGAGCTCCTAACCCCTAATCTTTCACCTGACTTGTTTGTTAACATTAATAACTAACTTCCAGTGGCACCTGTGGCTCAGCGAGTAGGGCGCCAGCCCCATATATTGATGGTGGTGGGTTCAAACCCAGCCCTGGCCAACTGCAACATCAACAACAACAACAACAACCACAACAAAAAACACAATAAAAAACAGCTGGGCATTGTGGTGGGCACTTGTAGTCCCAGCTACTCGGGAGGCTGAGGCAAGAGAATCACCTAAGTCCAAGAGCTGGAGGTTACCATGAGCTATGATGCCACAGCACTCTACCGAGGACAACAAAGTGAGACTCTGTCTCTAAGAAAATAAAAAAAAAAAAATTATAGCTATTTTACATGCTGTATGTTTATTTGTTTATCTGTTTATTGTTTCTCTCCTACTTAGTGGACTGTAAGTCTTATGAGGGCATGGCTTATTTGTCTTCTTCAACAAGCTATCTCTAGTACTTAGAACAGTGCCTGATATATGGTAAGCATTCAAAAAATACTTGCTTAATAAGTGAAAAACTGAAACTAAAGAAGTGTTGTTTTTTACTGTATTCATTTCAAAACTAAACATCTTACTTTATTGTTCCTAATGTTTTTTTTTTCAGTTGGCTCCTTGGTATTTTTTGTTTTTACATTCAAATTATCTGGAAATAATTATAACTGCCTTCTCTCTTCTAATATTTGTATCTATTTTTTTTATCTTTTCTAATTGCTGTATTTGGAAATGTTAATACCAATTTTAAATACTGCTGATTTGGGGAGTCTTCTGTTTTGCTTCTTACTTTCATTGGGGTTTCTTTCATGTTTATATTCTGACTGGAGTTTGAAATAAAACACACAGACCCACACACACTCTTACTATACGAGGAATATATTTCCACATAGTTCAATAAGAATTTTAGCGGAATTATATTGGGGTTTTATTAAATCATTTGTTAGAATTTATTGATCTGATCATGTGAATCTTTTCATTTGACTTTTTTAATATGATGCATTACAATACTGGATTTCTTTTTTTTTATTTAATCATAGTTGTGCACATTAATACTATCATGGGGTACAGTGTGTTAGTTCCATATACAATTTGAAACATTCTCATCCAATTGGCCAGCATAGCCTTCATGTCATTCTCATAGTCATTGTGTTAAGACATTTATATTCCACATTTAGAGAGAGTCACATGTACCCTTGTAGGATAGATCATAGGCATGATCCCAACATTACCCATACCTTGACCCATCCTCCCCCATCCCCTTCCCTCCCTCTCCCTTTTCCCTATATTCTTGAGTTTAACTTGGGTTATAGCTTTCCTGTGATAGCTAACTATCAATTTCATAGTAGGGTTGAGTACACTGGATACTTTTTCTTCCATTCTTGAGATACTTTGCTAAGAAGAATATTTTCCAGCTCCATCCATGTAAACATGAAGGAAGTAAAGTCTATGGAATACTGCTAAGGAAATACTAGATTTCTTAATAGGGAATACTCCTTGCATTCTAGGAACTAGATTCACTTTGCCATGGTATAGTTTATTATTTGTTTTTAAAGAATAAGTTCCATCTCTGACTTTCTCTCTCTCTCTCTCTCTCTCTCTCTCTATATATATATATATATATATATATGTATATATATATACATATGTATATGTACATATATATGTGTGTGTGTAAAATTTATTTGTTGTTTTATTTTTAGACTTTTTAAAAATTTTTCTAGCCTAGTATAGAAAATACTAAGCTTTTTATTTCTGTACTCTGAAGGAGCTCAAAGTTAAATTTTCCTTGACATGAAATAATGTACTCATGAGATCAACAAGCTTGCATGTTCATTGTATGTTTATGTGTGAGACATTCCTGAACAAAGAAAAAGTTTTAGAAAAATAATATTCACAATATTTTAGGATTAATTCTCCAGTCTGGATTCTTTTCTTAGGATGTTTGGTTATTTGTTATCTCCTGGTAATTTTTTTTTCCACACAGATTTTACTATTACTTAATGTATTAATCTGTGCCTGTGATTATCTCTTCTTTCTCACTTCTAATCTATTGTATTTGTCCTTTTCTGATAATGATACTGAGGAAAGGAGCATTCTCTTCTGGATACCACATTTTCCCTTTGGCAGACTGGGGAAATCAGCAGAGACCTACTCTTGTGGCATTGAGGTAAGAACTCGAGCACAGACAAATAGCACCCAGTAGGTGATATTCTACTTCTGTGATGCTGCCAGGAACATTGGCGCCACCAGGGTATTGGGCATAGCAGGATAAGTGGTGCAGAAATCACTAACTCTACAGTCTTGCTGTACGAGCTAGGTCTGAATTTTCATTCTTTAGCAGTAGACCATCAATTGAACAATGAAAAAGCCTAACTAGTAGACCAAAAAGAGTTGTCTTAAGGTAAAGTGACCAGACGTCCCGCTTTTGGCAGGATGGTCTGGATTTTTAACAATTTGTCCCATGTCCTGCAGAGTTTTTAAAAAGTCCCGATTTTTGGAAAGAATGCATGACAAGCTAGGGAACGGTGGGACAACAGTCAAGGGAATATACAGTTTTAGGCTGCTGAAAAGGTTAATGTAACTCTATTTGGGAATGAAGAGGTTAATGTAAGTTCATTTGGAAATGAAAAGGCTAATGTAAACTCCCTACTCCCCTCTTGGGCAAGGTCACCCAGGTGGACTGGTGCCCTACTCCTTTGAGCCACAGGCTCTCCCTATACATATTTGTTTAAATATATTATATTTGTAAATTGTACTTATGTTGAAATTAAATATATATATATATATATAAAACAATGCTATTTTTGCGTTCTATGAAAATTTTTGTTGCTCCATATAGACCCAATTTTTAATTAAGAACCCACCCCTCCAACAGTGTCCCACTTTACCAATGTTAAAATCTGGTCACCTTATCCTAAGGAGTCCTAGGGAAATATTTAGAAAGATTATCTGGGAAAAAACCTATCCTTTGTGACTCCCAGGTACAGACTCAAAATCTTTATAATTTCAGTATCAAAACATATTTTGCTGGTGGTGCCTGTGGCTCAGTGGGTAGGGCGCCTGCCCTGTATACCCAGGGTAGTGGGTTTGGATCCGGCCTGACCAAACTGCAACAAAAAAATAGCTGGGCGTTGTGATGGGCACCTGTAGTCCCAGCTGCTCAGGAGGCTGAGGCAGAATTGCCTGAGCCCAGGAGCTGGAGGTTGCTGTGAGCTGTGTGACGCCATGGCACTCTACTAGGGTGATAAAGTGAGACTCTGTCTCTACAAAAACAAACAAAAAAACCAAAAAAAAAAAAAAGAGAGAGAGAGACATATTTTGCTGTCACACTGATAAAATCATAGCATTTGTGTAAAATAAGTCTTTTCTATTTTCTTCATTCCTCCCTGCCCCTTTTCAATACTTTTCAGGATGCTTGATAGGCTTTTTCATTCTGATTTCCCCTAAAAGGAAGAGTTTCCTTGCATTTCATAGTGCTCATCTTTTCAGCAGTGTAAACTCATATCCTGGGGTATACAATCCAATTTTTCACTGGGTATTTTCTCCTGATATCACGTACGCATCTCAAATTTAGTGTGTCCCAAATGGAATTGATCGCTCAACACCTGTACCCTCTATGCCTATTTTTCATATTTATTTTTTTGCCACTATTCATTTACATTTAAGTCAGAGCCTGAGAGTCCACCTGAATGTTTACTGTTTTGGTTTTCATCACCCTCCACATGAAATACCAATTAATATTTGTTCATTTTATTTCTTCTTATATTTCTGATAAGTTACCTATTTCTGCTATCCTACTTAAGGCTTGCATTTTCTTGGATTTTCTTCAGTGATATTTGAATGCTTGGCTATGACTTAAACCAGCCATTCTCAACCTGTGGGTCATGACTCACACGAACTGTATTAAAGGGCTATGGCTTTAGGAAGGTTGAGAACCACTGACTTAAAACAAAATGCAATAGACACAGAAAACCTACTAGCTAAGTATCTAAGGATACTCTTGTTTAATCCATCTTCAGGTATGTATGCCTGAACTGTAAGTACTCTCTTCCTTTGGTTAACAGTATTTTTATTGTTTGTCCCATTTTTGCAATTTCCTTGATCTTTGTATCAGGACCTACTTGCTACTCTGAGCAAAAATCTAATTCATTTATCCACAGTGGCTTAAAAATAAATCAAGATCTAGTGAAAATCGGATTGGGAAAGGGCACAGAATTTTAAGGCACACTGTTGGCAAAGGGGTAGTAAAGTAGTCATGTATACATTAATCATAAAATGTTAAGTTGATAGGAATTTTTTGGAGGGTGATTTGGCAATGGCAATGAATTGTAAAATGAACTTATTCACTGACCCAGCAATTCCATTTCTAGGAATTTATCCTGTGGATATACTTACATGTTAGCACAAAGATGTATACACCTAAGTAATGACTGCAAGACAGATTCCAGTAACACAAAACAAGAACCAACATAAATATGTATTAAAGGTATAATGAACAAATACAGTATATGCAAACTATACAGTAGAAGAGTACATATTAACAACTAAGTATTTGTGTATAAGAAAAAAATCTCTAAGATTTTGTGATTAAAAAGACACAGATACATATAACAAATGTTATTCCCATAAAACCTGCATATGAATACATATATCCATGTATATGTATCACTATTTCTAAATGTATAAACACACAAAATGTACTAGTGGTGGATCTAGAGCAGGAGGCCAGGGATCCTGGGGTGTGAGACTGTTTTCTCATTTCACATATTTCATAGATTATGACTGTTTGTTATGTGCATGTATTAAAGTTATTTTGGCATAAAACTAAACAAAAATAAAGACTAAGTTAGAATAATGGTACAAATTTATACCTGTAGTTCAAAATATGTGAAATAGTTACATATATAAAATGGCATATATCTATGCCTTCACAAGTCACAAGTAACATATATAAACTCATATAAAAGTACATAATGTATGTAAGTAGTTATAGGCATGAAATATATAATTGTGTAAATGAAAGGCAGTTTGTTACATCATCTTCACAAAGATACCTAACCACCCTAACCTGTACCAAGTATATTTATATAAAGTATTCAAGATGATATTTAATCTTTTAACCTATAAATTTTCTTTTCAAAACAGATGTACAAAGCAATGTGTGCACAGTTTATGTTTCAGCTTCAGATTATCTCCTGGAAAATTTTGACTTTAATAAATACCTACATAACTAGATAAATTCCTAATTGCCCTAAAAGCACAATTAAAAAAATAAAGCATTAAAAACTTTGTCTCCAAGGTAACTGCTAAGATGCTAACCATGTTTTCTTTTTCCTGTAAAAAATCACATACTTGATCCAGATAAAAGAATTATCCATGTATATAATGTAAAAAATCAACAAGACCTACTCTGAGAACAATTGCTTACTTTTTACTGTAAATGGCTGCATGAACTTTAAGGAAATGTTTACTACCTAAAATACTTCCTTGATTGTACTGCCAGGTTTGATTAGCTCTGAAAATCTGTAACATAAATTCTACCCATGAAAACAGACCACAATATAGAAGCTTTAAACAAGAAGACTGAGGGCCTGGGGATAGTGATGCTAACATTTTATTGAATAATAAAAATTATTGATTAATAGTATAAATAACATTGAAAGATTTACCTAAAAGAGCATATTTGTAAAGCATTTTATGCACCAACAATATAAAAACAGCAAACATTGAGTGTCCAACATTCAAATGAAACACAACCCCAAATGGTGGCAATCTGAAACTTGAACTGCTTTTTCTAATAGGAGTAGGTGTACAGATGATGGGTCATTTCTTAGACACGCCCAAAAGAGACTTGTAACAGACATTTTTCCAAAATAACATACTTCTGAAATGTGTAAAAGAGCTCGAGCCTACTTTTGAAATACTGATAAAACTAAATTATTAAGTGGTAACGAGGACAATGTCTGTATCAAAAAAAAAGGCACAAGTGAATCACTCAAAGAAAGAATTCATTTAGGATTTAGCCCAAATTCATTGTATGAGAAGGAGAAGACAGTGTTGCTGTAAAAGGTGCATAAAAGTTTTATAGTCAAGTTTTGATTGCCAAGGACTATTTGTGGTCTCTTGCTCCCTCTCCCCCTAAGACAGTAAACACAGGTAAGTTGAGCTGGTTGCATCGTGCAAAACAAAAGCAACGCAGAGTTAAAAGCACAAATGCAGCATGAAGAAGGAACATAAGATGAAACTTAAAGGCAAATTTGTGCACTTTGAGAGTAAGGCTATGGCCTTAGCTCCATAGGCCTGCATAATTTCCATGGAGGCCTGAAGGGAGAGGACCCCCGGCCACAAAGAGCTTCATTTCAGGCCAGTTGTAGCAGTGGGTGTAGAGCGCATTGGGAAACTCCCCAGTGCCCCCAAAGTAGTTCACCCAGAGGTCATCCTGGTTGAGCCAGCCTCTGCCACAGGTGAGCTTGAGCTTCCTCCCTGAAGACCCTGGAGAGGAGCCTGGGCTGGCCAAGGCCCTCTCCTCCAGGAACTTATGGGCACGGATGTCATAGAAGAGCAGTGAGCCATGGCCCGTGCCCACTGTGATGATGTGCTGGTAGAAGCTCAGGGAGCGCACTCCTGTGCCACCCTCACGGGAACAGAGAGGCCGGATATTCTGCTGGCGCTGTCGGGGATCCAGGAAGGAAACATGGGACTGGGAGCCTACTGCGTACAGGGACAACTCATCGCAGTAGGTTAGGCACACATTCTCTCGGCAGTAGGGCAGCCTGATGGACAGTAACCTGGAAAGAGTGCTCCGGGCTTTCCACAGGTGGAAGTAGCCATCCAGGGACACTGCTCCTAGCTCCTGGTTCTTGCCACTGAAGGCCAGGGCTCGCACTTTGCGGTTACTGGAGTTGGTGCTGACCCTGGGGATAGCCTCCACATCCCTCGGTCGGATGTGGACATACACAGGGAGCCCCACATCCTTGTGCCAGGCAAGGCTGCCATCAAACATGTCCGGGTCCAATCGCCACAGCGCCACGGTGCCGTCTCGGGAGCCACTCACAGCCACTGTGTCACTCAGCCAGGCGACAGCAAAGATCCAGTCCTTGTGGCCGTGGCGGTCGCCCAGGCACACGGGGTCCAAAGTGGGAAGCTGGTAGATAGCCAAGCTGTTTGGATTTTCACCCCCGGTGGCCAACAGCGTCTTGGAGGGATTCAGCTCAATGGCGTGGATGCCACAGCCTGGCTGGGCCCGGCCCAGTCCAGGCACCCTGTCCTGCATAAGGGGAATGTGTGTGATGTGGCCAGACTGCACGTCCACGACGAAAAGCGTGTTACACTTGGTGCCGCACACCACCTGTCTGGTGTTCAGCCACTGCGATGCGAACACCTTGTTGAGGGTGCCCAGGGCCAGCTGGCGCTCGGTCAGCAGCTCCGGCAGTCTCCGCACCGCGTACCCGCGCAGCTCGCCCTCGAAGCCCAGGAGCCCCGCGCGGCCCCGCGCGCCCACCTCTCGGCCCCTCAGGTAGTGTGCCAGGGAGCGACGCCTCGCTGGCCTCTTCTGCTTCTTGGGCAGCATCGGTCCCTCTCCGTCCACCGCCGCCTCCACCCCCCGCGACGACGAGCTCCCAGCGCCCGCTCCGACCGAGGGGGCTTTCCGCTTCCTGCTACCTGTTTGCTGCGGGGCCAAGGGCGGCGGCGGGCGAGCCACAGCAGCAGCGGCACGGCGGGGTTGGCGGCGCATGGCACCCGTGTTGGCCGTGGCGGCGGTGGGGATGGCGGCGCCTCCGCGTCAGCTGGGAGCGCAGGGTCTCAAGGACCAAAAGGCTGAGATGACCGCGGGTGCGGAGCCTGCCGGGTCTCAGACGCCGCGGAGAGCAAAGAGCTGGGGGTGGAGGTGGCGGTGGCGGTAGCGTTGCCGGGCGAGGAAAGCGTGATGACACGGAGCCCGGTGCAGGCCAAGTAGGGCTGCTACGGTGGCGGCGCCGCGGACGGAGGCGAGGGCGGGAAGTGCAGCCAGCGAAGGGGGAGGACCACGCCTGGGGCCTGAGTGTGACGGGCGGAGGCAGTGGGAGGAGCGGGCGGGCAGGGAGGAGGGTGAAGGAGGAGCGGGTACGGGAGCCACGGGGCGGGAGTTGTGGAGGGCTGGCCCTCCAGGACCCCGGTATCAATCCTGCTGTGATTCACCACCTTCGGGACAGCACCCAACTAGCCTTAGTATTCTTACTTGAATAAAATCCGAAACCTAAAATATGGTCAAGCACGGGGCTACAAGGAGCCCTGGCCACGATCTGTGTGAAGAAACCAAACAATGTGCACTTGGTTTAATCTTGGGAGACCTTCTCCTGTGGTCAGATATGGAACTTGGCGAAGGATTTTGGAAGGGCAGTGGTTGGCAACTTCAGGGAGGCTTTTACCTTCATATCAGACCTGTAGCTCCTCATTTCAGCCCCTCAACTGGCATATTAAACGCTTTAAACCAAAATGTTTTCCCCTTCTCTATTTGCCGTCTCTCGTCACTTCTACCTGAATCCCTGACCGATGAGTTCTAAATACAGTTTTCAGGACCCCACTTTTCCTCCCAGCTGGTATAAGACCCATTGGTCAGAAGTAGCGTCAGGAATCTACAGCACCACAGCCATGATGGGGGGTGGGGATGTGGGAGCCCTGAGGGTAGGGAGAGGGCCAGGAAAGGAGTATCTCCCTCTGTCTCCAAGTAGGGAAATTTCAGCCCAAAGCTTCAATCCCAGGAATCTGGGCAGAGCCCTGTCTTGTGTGGGAGGCCTCTTGGGAATTTGAGACAGGGCCCTGAGGAAAGCACTGGATTTCCACAGGTCAGAAAAAAATTCTCTGAGTAATTACAGGACACAGTGCTATGAGTAGAAGTTGAGAGCTTAAGTTTGGCAATCTCTGAAGTCACATGGACCTTTACTTTGCAATGTCAAGGCAGCCAGCCAGTCCAGTGGCAGGCCCATACACCATACTGTATGTTCAGTTACATAGTGGTATTAATACCTCGCTTTGAGAGGCTGATTCCTGATTCCAACTCTACATAGATATCTATTCCCCTCCACAAAAATGCCTTGGTTCCTCGGCTGTGAGAGTGACAGTGGGTTAACTTTTCTGACCATTCAGAGGGAATTTTGAGAGCTACTTTGTTGTTGCTTGTCCCCCCTTCCCCTACTTTTTTCACAGTCTTACAAGTACCCAGATTCTGAGTGCAAAAACCGTGGGGTCTTTTCCACCACTCCAGTCCAGCTGCTTCATTGCAGTATCCACTATACCCTTCTTAATATTCCTTCCCATTTTTAGTGCCCTGTTTAGAGGAGGATGAGGATGGTGGATTGGGAGTAACCTGACAAAGAAAAAATTGTTGACGACTTCATAATTCGAAGTGACATTACTGGAGAATAACTGACCACAAATTCCCTTAATTTAACCTACCATTAAGGTTTTCTTTCTTTTTAAACTCTAACTTAGAAAAATGGATATTAAGGTATAGCTTATAATGATGTGGAAGAACAAAATAGGCCGAAAATGTTGGGATATATCAGTGTATTTTGTCATATATAACATATACATAATAGAACTCTTAGATATATATATATATATAGATATAGATATAGATATATATCCTATATGCCCATAATTTCAAATCTAAAAATAATCTCTTGATAGCTATTTATTGAAAACCTATTTGTGTTATAAGGGACTGTGCTAAACACTTCAAATGGTAGATACTTTATGTAATTCAGTCCCACAATAACTTTATAAGATTGCTTCTATTTTTAATGCCATGTTTTAAAATGAGAAAACTGAGGTTCAAAAGGTTAGTGACTCCTCCATGGTCACAAAACCAGGAAAATGCTAAAGTCAAGATGTGAATCTCTATCTGACTCCAATGCTTTTTTATGACTGACACTACTCTATTTTATTCAACATTTAAAATTATTCTGTTTCTTTGCTTTATGTCAAAACTATGTCAACTAACCCTATTGTGGAAATTTTACAAGTGTTGTGCTTTATTAGCTTCTGAAAGAGAACTGCAACTCCTAAAGTAATAAACACTTAATATAAAGTATGTTCATTTTCATATATTTAAAGGCAAGTATATAATTTCTGAGACATTTTTAGAAATTCCATTTAATTAATATTTATGAGATATAATATGTATGTTCATTTTTTATTTTTGGTAAAAATAACAGCAATATAAGTAGTTCTGGAATTGTCTGTCCAATTTTTGTTAATATACACATGCGACAATTATGTATAATAATGTTTCTGTTATCAGTGTTCAGATTACTATTTTGTATTGATAAATGAAGTGTGTTAATTTTATCTAGAATATTACACATGAAACACATCTCATTTATGTCTTTGTCTTTGTTTTCAAATAACCTTGAGCTTACTTAAAGATGTACAAACAACTTCTAGGGCAGAGACAATTAATGTTAAGAAATGCAAAGTTTTGTATGTCAACTCGCAATGTTGAACCATTATTTGTATCAGATTGTTTACATTTTTAAGAAAACAAATGTCTGTGAATATATAAAATCATAAACAATGCATTTACTGTTGAAGTGGTGGATGCAATGTCAGGAAAACACAAATTTCAGATATAAGCGTAGCCTTCTCAGTGTCAAGGTCTGAGTTAGGTACTTCTCTTACCTCTGAGGGCCACTGTGTAACTGTAAACATCTTGTCAGTCCTTACCAATCAATTTCTTTTATTGCTTATGCTGCTTTTTGTTTATTTGCTGCTCTTTGCTTTGTATTAGCCTAACCTATTTCCCTAACCAGATTACCCCTCATGCTTTTCTCTCATTACTTAACGTGTCTAAATTTTGTTTTCTTACTCTCGTAAACTCTTGAAGAGGTTAGGTAACACTTTCTACTCCTTTTGTGCTATCACAAAGTTCTACACATGCAGTAAATGGTTTATAAAAACTTGTGATTAGCCTGTTTATAGGTAAAAAGAACAAAAGAGAAAAAAGACCATTAAATATCTAAAATATAGAAATAAGATATTTTGAAATCTAATTACTTGAAGTGGAGAAAGTGAAGGATTTGAATTGAATTGTAACAATGCCATGTAACTTATTCAATGTTATATAGATATAGACACCTATGTTGATAAATATGACCTATATATCTATATCCGTATAACTTAAAATAAGGTATGCTATGTTATTATCTATATCTATCTATTCAGCTATTACGATAGGTGTTCGTTTTCAGCCCACGTGACAACTGCCTTTATATGAATGAAGGAAAGGAATTTTCTAGCCAATAACCTAGTTAGATTACCCATTTAAAATTAATTAAGGCAGAAGATTTGTAATTTCACTGTGATGTCATGAATATACTCTCATTCTTAAATGTGATTCAGATTATTCTGAAAATGTTCCTATTTTTAGACCCCAAAATAAAATAGTCTCAGAACAAAGACACAGAAAGTTGAGAGAAAAGCTGAATAATGGTAAGACTGGTGGGTCTGTGACAAGTCTGTTTAAAGAAATATTCTACTATTAAAAGTTGCTTTTATACGATCTTCTACATGGAAATAGAAGATACTTATGAACAAAGGCTTTAACAAGTGGAGCAGATTCTCAGGTATGGATAGATTCGTGTTCAGAAATAGGATTGCATAATCATTTTCAATATGTTGCATATAGGTATAAAATAAGACTGTTCTTAAAAATATTTTATGACATCTTTTCATTTGTACATATAATCTTTGCATTATCTTTATGAACTAGTAGAGATAAAAGACACTAAAAATGAAACATAGTTAATTAGGATCACTTTAAATAATATGTGGTAACTTGGGGGGGCACAATTACAACAGGGACTTTACCTAACAACCACACACACAAAACAAATGTGGTAATGATGCAATTCTTGAATCATTAAGTTAAATATATTTTCACTTAACCTCTAATTATAATACAGTAATACCATTCCAAGATGTGGCCTTGTCCAGTCTCCTAATATAAGCAGTTGTGAACCTGGTTTGTAGTCGGATGGAAGTATTCCATCAAACTTCATGATGGAAAAACTGGTGTAGGTGACACAACAGGCTGTGTTCCCCCATGATGGGACTACTAAAGGCATAAGCTGTCAGATTCAGTAAGAAAGGAAAGATTTATCACATTATTACATTTACTATAAACAGAAATGTAGGGAAGGATACAATTTTGACGGCTTTTTCTTTTCCCTACCCCTCTCTCCATCTTTTCTAAGAGAAAGAATGTGTCAGAATCCAAGCATGGGCTTTATTTTATGATTGGGTAGAGTCAGTGCTAGTAATATGCATTATGAAAGGCACTACACCTTAGTCGTTGAGGTGAGTTGGCTCTGCATCCAGATAACATGGTTTCAGTTTTGGTTCTATGGCTCATTGGTCTTGGAATTGGGCCAGTGATAATACTACCTTTACACTTATTCCCTTATTTATTAGTGGGGATAATAATAGCTCCTATGTCATAGAGTTGTTTTGGGTATTAAATGAATTAATAAATGTACAGCACTGAGAGCAGTGTCGGGCAGGTTATAAGCCTTACTACATTTCTTTTAAGCCCTATTTTCTTTCCTATTCTTTGTTAACTTTATAAAGACAATTCGGTAGCTATGCTAATGGATGTTTTTGAGTGACCACTGTAGGACTCATATTCACTATTACTAAAAAGTGATACACACAGTAATAAATAATTTGTCAAGTTGGCTACTTCCCACTCACATACAGCTCTCCAATCTCTATTCTTTCACCAACCTGGAGATGAATATGAATGTGGGAAGAATGTATTATAGGAATAATGTTACAACCTGTTATTATGTGGATCGTTATAAAAGTTTTGAGACACACTGTAATGTGGTCCATTATTTCACTTCCAAGAAGCATAGTCTACAAGGTCCTTTCTGATTCACTCATGCAAGTTTCAACTGGCTCAGCTTATTGGCATTACTTGGGGAACTTTCCTTGTTTCCATCCATGTAGATTTTACATTTCCTGATTTTGTCTATCTCAAAACTTTCATAATGACTCACGTAGTTTGTCAAGGGGCAGTTTAGAGTGTTTGTTCTATCAAGCAGCCAGATTTGGCTCATGCTGCTAATAGCTGTTTTTATAAATATGTATGTCAGAAAAAGTTTATTTTATTTTATTTTTAGATTTAGGTCATTGCCCACCTGTTGGTAGTAGTTATATTGAATAGCAGTGACTGAAAAAAGAATACGGCTCAGGCTCTGATATTAGATAGGTACATAAAGAAAACCTGAGTAAGATTATGTCCATGAAGTTGAATGAATAGAATGAATAGAATCCCTTCTATTACATGCTCTGTAACAATTTAGCTGGATACAGATACACAGTTATCATTTCTCCTGCCTTTGATAGCAACTTATCCCTAGCTTCAAATGTAGCATTTGTGCTGATGCCTCCTAGTTTTATATATACATCCCAAATCTATGTGTCCAACTTTCTACTTTACCTCTTGGATATCAAAACAGAACTTCAAATTCACAACGTATAAATAAGCTCAAGATACTGATTTCAGCCCCCATAGTCCTGAACTTTTATTGTTCTGTCTTAACGAAAAGTACCACCTGTACACACCAGAGAACTAACAATTACATTGACAAACGTCTGTCCCTTACCTTCAGGTTCAATATTCCATCTTGTACCATTTCGCAATATCTCCATTGCTACCACCCTTTCCCAAACTGCTGTTTTATCTTGACTGGATTACGACAATAGCTTCCTAAGTGATTTTTCTGCAGCTACTCCTCCTCCATTCAATTTTCCATTGCAAAATTGCCCGTATCACTACACTGACTTAAGCCACAAAATGTTTTCCTATTGTCTTAGGATGATGATCAAAATCTTTGACATGGCCTATGAGGCCAAACATGATATGATCTATGGCCTCCAGCCACATTTCACTTTCTTCTCATTAATACTGTTGCTGCAGTCACACTGACTTTGACCTTCTGTTATTTCTGTCTTAAAAGCATTCCCCCTGTGGGTTTTCCCACCATTTATGTCCTGCAAATATCTTACTTTCATAACTCCTTATTGTTCATGTTTTAGGTAAAATGTCACTTTCGTAGGGAAACTCTCCTTGACTCTCCAGGACAGCTTGTATCTCTGTTCCCCTATTATAAATGAAGATCCTTGTAATGCTACTTCATAGTATTTATCTCAAGTAATAGTGCATAGTTATTTTTATGACTCTTTATTTAATGTCTATATCCACTAACAGTTTGAACTAACACTCCATGAGGACAGAGGTGGTATCCATTGTATCTAGTATGTCATAGAAGTACTCAGAAATGTTGGCTGAATAATTGCTGAATGAAATTTTAAAGACACTAAATATTTGTTTAGTTGCTACATCAGACTCTTCATATTATTTGACACCTGACAGCTTAATTTAATAAAGGTGGAAAGGAAGACCTCTCCTACCTGAAATTTTAAAGTTTATCACATTGCTTACTCTTTGGTTGCTTCAGTTGTGATTCTATCTAGACACATTCAAAATATAATTTACTCCATTTTCCCAAAGCTTAACTCTCTATTCCTGCAGAACTATAGACTGATTGATGTGATAGACAGCCCCAGAAAACATTTTACAATTGAATTAGAAGTGCAATACTCTACTATCAACCATTGCTGTGTTTTTCAGCTGTGGAGACCATCTACCTCAAATCACATAAAGCTACTTCCAGCTTTAGTCTGTCATTATACCGTCAAAGACAAACATCAGCTAGCACAGGGTAGCATGAGTTTTAGGTAGACCCTTGGCAATTAATGCTTACCTAAAATGGGAATTTCAATACCATATAATATTTATAGGAAACTGCAATAGAACCTTGAAAGGCCATTGTTTCAAGTAGTATTAAACAATGTTATATCTTCACTGATATTATCTTTAATATACAAATTAATGGTTTGATATCACTTTTAGATACATTGAATCTTCCTGTGCTGTTTCTTTGTATTAAGAAAATTAGTGTTGGGCGGCGCCTGTGGCTCAAGGAGTAGGGCACCGGCCCCATACGCCGGAGGTGGCGGGTTCAAACCCAACCCTGGCCAAAAACTGCAAAATAAGTAAATAAATAAATAAAGTAGTGTTGATGCATATGTTGATGGCATGGCTTTATTGTCAAGAATTAGAGTAGCATCATTAACAAACAATTGTCAGGAAGAATGGTTCAATGTTTATTATGTAAAATCCTAAAGCCACTGGTTTTGACAGATATCTTCCAAGTTATTTAGTCATTTCAAAATTATTTCTGGCAGCATGGTAACTTATTTAGTTACTTTCACAAGGTGGAGAATCATTTTGCAGAATTTGCATCACGTGAAAAATAGTGGGAAATGGCTGCTTTGTATCAAACTTCACCTGGGTTTTCTACATTCTACAGAAAGTGCTTAGTAATTATTGTTTAATTGTTTTATGAGCCATATACATCTGTGCCATGTTCTGGTAGAACTTAGGGGTCTGAAGGGAGCGCTTATCAAAATTCACCAGAGTTGAACTGAGTGTACTTCTAAAACAGCACATACATTTTCCTGGAAGTATTGCCACCTACTTACATAGGTAAGAAAGTGGGTTATTTCATCTGGATGAAAATATTGGTCAAGTTTCTCACCATTTATAAAATAGAACCTTATCATATTATTAGAGTACAGCAGTTGATAAGATGGGCTCTACTAACCAACCAAAACTATGTGTCCTTAAAGAACTTACTTGACTTCTCTTTAACTCTCTTTACCTATTGAAAAATTAGTTCTTTTAATCAATTGCAATTTTATGTAAGTAAATGCTTATTAAATGAGACCTATTATTTGTATCTAAATTTCACAAACCCTATGGATCTGCCTACCATAAACCACATAGACTACCACATTATAAGAGAATTTAAACAGAAATGCCTGTTTCTGGGCATTTTTTTCCCCAGATTGTCCACCATCTGGGGAGCAATTCCTTGTCTGCCTGATGAAGTTATACTTATCCATTGAAAATTATCTCAAATGCCACCTCCACTATGATAATTTATTCTATGCAGCCAGATAGATTTAAAGGCATACTCTTTTGTACAACATGTACCTACTTCCATTATAGCAATTAATTTGCATCATTGAAATCATTAGTTTTTCTTATTTTAAACTAACTGTGAACACTTTTGAGGTAGAAATATTTTTGAAAATGCATTTGTATCCCTGAATCTAGAACAGTGTCTGACATGTATATAGTCCTTACACATTTGCTTAAATGAATGAACAAATGAATTTAGCCTCTATCAAAATCCTTGCTAAGAAAGTATAATAGTTAGCGTTATGAAGACTGATCTACAGACACTTAGCTTTATTCTTAAATCACCTTAAGCCACCAGAAGACTGTATCATAGATTCAGAATATGTTAGTATTTGCTGAATCAGTTTCATTCACATGAACTTTAATTTTATGCTTTAGGTAGTTATCAAAGGTCATTAAAAATAGCCAAACAGCTATAGGAATATCTCTTCTGTGCTAATTGTAAATCTGTTATGAAGGGCACTGTTCATCATATTGCTCAATGTCCCCTTTATACAATGTCACACAGTAAATTAATTTCATAATATAATGCCAAAACGATTTTATCTCTTTGTGATTATATTTCCTCCTTTCTGACCATGAGAACTATTAAGAGTGAAGGCTATGAAGTCAGAGAGTCCTTGATTTGAATTTTGGCTTGACTTAGCGATTCAGTTTTTTGACAGTAGGCAAGATAGTTTTTCCTACCTCAGTAACTTAATCTGTAAATGAGGGTTACAATACTTACTCTCCACTGTTATGGCAAAGAGAGATGTAATATCAAAATCCCTACAAAGCTTAAAACACAACATAAATTCAGTATAGAGTAAAAATGATTTACTTTTTTCTACTTGACTTCTAGGAAGCACATGTACAAATATGACAGTCATAGAGAATATATTGACTCTTCTACATTTTCTAGATTCTGATTTTTAATGTTTTTGAAATTTAGTCTTCAAATCCACTTTAATTAATTATAAGAAGGCATTAAAATTGGTAAATAATATTTTATCTGTGAACTCTGTACAAATTTAATCACCATTAGCCAGAATGACTAAAGTCCTAATTATCATAGGAATTATCAGAGGTAGATATAAATTAGTATAGAGAATATTGAAATGTATGGGGAAGAGAGAAAAACACCATTTCTATAAGTCTCTCTCCCCTTAGGTGTCACAATTTCATAAATGCTACCGTTGGAGATAATTCTAGATATTTCTCTCCCAACATGATTCTTGAAATATAAATACATATCCAAACATTATATTGACTTGTTATCATTAAGATTAATAGCATCAAAAATAAGAAGAAATTACTTACAAGATAAGGATGTAAAGAAGAGAATAATAGAAGGGAAGAAAACAAATAAAATGTTTTTATTTATTTATTCTTTTTTTTTTTTTTAGACAGAGTCTCAAGCTGTTGCCTGGATAAAGTGTCATGGCATCATAGCTCACAGCAACCTACAACTTCCAACTGAGGCTCAAGCGATCCTCTTGCCTCAGTTTTTCTACTTTTAGTAGAGACAGACTGTCGCTTTTGCTGAGGCTGGTCTTGAACTTGTGAACTGAAGCAATCCACTCACCTCAGCCTCCTAGAGTGCTAGGATTACAGGCATGACCCACAGAGCCCCAGCCATGATTAAAATATTTTAAAAGGAAGATGGAGACGAAACACAGAATATTGATTTTTTTTTTTCACTATATCTGAATTAGTTTCTGGGAGACCTTATCATAGTATTCTCAGGAATATAACTTAAAGAAGAAACAATTGCTTTACAATGTATCCTGTTACTAAAGAGATCAACTATGGAACATGCAGTAGCCAAGTTGCTAGGGCAATTAAGTAGATGACAATGTAAATTATTAATGATTAATTATAATATTTAGTCAACAAGGATTTATTAAATACCTACATACATCAGTATTACTAAAGCATTAGAAGGTATGAAATATAAATATTAATGACACAAACTCTTTGCTTTCAATGAACTGACATTCTTTTGTGACAAAAAGACCAAACGGAGGAAGCAAGAAAGCAGGGTACGTTGATTCACCACACAATTATTGGGGCGTTTGATGGAACTTATGGGTATATTCCACAATTATGTATTTCCTGAAGTCTTTCACATATGTACATATTACCCCCACATACTGTGTATATACAGTTACATATTTCTACTTTTATTATTTATATAAATTTTAAGTAATAAATTATAAGAGCATCCTTTCATTGATAACTAACACTGCTGTAAGTTTTATACATGGCTAGTATTACCTCTTGTCTACACAACAAACTTACATTTGTTTACATTTACAATAGAGGGAAATTCTATTAATTTTTTAAGTTTTTTCTTAATTTTTTAAGTTTATTAAATGAAATAAGTAGCAAATAACTGACAGGGCTGAGACTCTAACTCAGGCCAGTATTCTTTCTTCCATCACACTGTGGTCACAATAATATTTTTTCTTAGACCTTCTCCAGTATAGAGAGAGAGGATGAATAGGGTAAGAAGATGAGACCAAGTAAGCCAATATGCTACAGTCCCAGTGCCTGGTCAGTGAGTGATTTAGAAATCAATCCTAAATCTGGATGGATGGGATGGAGATCTCAGAACAGAGATGGTCCCCAGCTTTCCTATCTCATCCTGCTGTGTTTCTTCGTCAATAGATACTTACTGAGGATCTATTAAGTGTATAATAATATGTTTGGTTCTGGTGAGCATGTGAAAGACTTATTAACAGTAAATAATGGCCTGTGCCCTCAATGAGCTTCTAATATGGTTAGGAAGATACAATGAATATAAATAACTGTATAAAATAATTATCATCTTCATGGTTATAATATTGTTAATACAGAGAAAGACATAGGAATCATAAAGTGTCTTACAGGAGAATCAAGAAGGATATTATTTAATTCAGGCTGTAGCGCAGAGAGAATTCATGGAAGAGAGTGAGCTATCAAACATTGACATTAACCTGGATAATATGGATAACACACTGGAGAAAATAACCTGATAGAAGCAGAATTTTTCTGTTATAGAAAAAGTGGAAAACTGACTTGAACAACTAATCTAAGGGTCATCCAATTATGGAATGCCTTAGAAGCGGGGCAGATAATATTCAATACAAAAATATTATAGTTTTGTTGTTGTTGTTGCAGTTTGGCCGGAGCTGGTTTGAACCTGCCACCCTCAGTATATGGGGGCGGGGCCCCACTCACTAAGCCACAGGCACAGCCCCAAATCATAGGTTTTTCAAAGATTAATAACATGATGGAGGGTATTATTTAAGAAAATTTAATGAGCTGTGATATCAGGGTGGGCTTAATCAGAGAGAAAACGGACTATAGGGAGAAGTAAGCTGTAATTATCCAGCCATCTCTATCTTGAGATTTAGAACAAGGTATTCTCTCTGGGAATGAAATTTAAGGTACAGACATGTATAAGTCATACTACCAAGGCTTGCTTATTGCCTGGGTATAAGAGGTGAAGATAAAGAATTAGTCAACTGGTGTACATATACTACAGTTGAAGGGAGGGGGATTAGAGGGATCACTTCTGAGGTTTATCTTACAAGGGTACGAGTGAATCTTTCTAAGAGTAGAATGTGAACGTTTTAAAATAATAACTAAGAAAATAACACCAGTTTGATGGAAGTGTTTTAGATTGTGTGCGAAAACCCCACACTGTACCCCAGAAGTGCATTAATGTACATAGTTACCATTCAATTAAAAAAAAAAGAAATAAATAAAATTATGAGACCCTAAGAAAAGAAATAGCAGAAGGTATTCGGAAGAACACACCATGGTCATGGCTGGGAAGAATCAACATTGTTAAAATGTCTATACTTCCCAAAGCAATCTACAGATTCAATGCCATCCCTATTAAAATGTCAACATTGTACTTTCAAGACTTCAAAAAAGTAATTCTTCATTTTGTATGGAACCAGAGGAAACCCTGTATAAGTAAGGCAGTTCTTAGTAATAAAAATAAAGCCAGAGACATCAGCATACCAGTAGGCTTTGCTACAAGGCCATAGTCATCAAAACAGCATGGTACAAAAAAAGACATAGACATTTGAAATCGAATAGAAAACCAGGAAATGAAACTAACATCTTACAGTTGCCTAATCTTCATTAAACAAAGTAAAAACATACACTGGGAAAAGACTCCCTATTTAATAAATGGTGCTGGGAGAACTGCATATCCACATGTAAAAGACTGAAACTGGACCCACACCTTTCTCCACTCACAAAAATTGATTCAAGATGGATGAAAGACCTAAATTTAAGGCATAAAACAACAAAAATCCTCAAAGAAAACATAGGAAAAACACTTGAAGATATCAGCCTGGGGAAAGACTTTATGAAGAAGACTTCCATAGCAATTGCAATAACAACAAAAATAAACAAATGGGACTTAATTAAACTGAAAAGCTCTGTATAGCTAAGGAGTCAACAACCAAAGCAAATAGTCAATCTACACAATGGGAAAGGATATTTGCATATTTTGAATCTATCAAAAGCTTGATAACTAGGATCTATAGAGAACTCAAATTAATACACATGAAAAAAGCCAACAATCCCACATATCAATGGGCAAGAGACATGAATAGAACCTTCTCTAAAGAAAACAGAAGAGTGGCTAGCAAACATATGAAAAATGCTCATCATCCCTAATTATCAAAGAAATGCAAATCAAAACCACCCTGAGATATCATTTAACCCCAGCGAGAATGGCCTACATCATAAAGTCTCAAAATTGCAGATGCTGGTGTGGATGTGGAGAGAAGGGAACACTTTTATACTGCTAGTGGGACTGCAAACTAATACAACCTTTTTGGAAGGAAGTATGGAGAACCCTCAAAGAACTCAAGCTATATTAGGCCTAGGGCTATTGAAAAATAGCAGTTAATTCCTGACAAATTCCTGGGCTGCAAGCCCTCAACAAAATGTTACATCTGGTTCACTCCCAAGATAGATGGGAACATACTCAGTAACTTCCTGCTTGACTAACTCCTGGGCCTGGGAAATGAACCAACTGTCCCCACACTAACTGTTAGATAATACCAGGTGGAGAGAATACTGAGACAAAGATGTATGGAGGAAAAGTACTGGAACTAAGATGTGTGGGAAAATATTAAAGCAAAGATGTATGATGTATAGCTAACTAACTGCAAAATTCTGCTTCTATACAATGCATGCTTGCTACCCTCACCTGAATGCACCTGGACAGCCTGACTGCCAATGAGGATGCAGACTAAGTCTTAAAAACCAAAGCCCTTAAGCACTGAGAGCTGCTCTCAGAAACCCCATTTTGGGACACTGAGGCAGTCACCAACCGGCTCTTCAATAAAAGGACTCTGCTGCAAATTTGGCTTTCTCATCAGTGTGGTCTTTGTGCAACTCCTGGGTATAACAGCTAGACCCCCCATTTAATCCTGCAATCCCATTACTGGGCATCTACCCAGAAGGAAAAAAAACCTTTCTATCACAGAGACACTTGCACTAGACTGTTTATCACAGCTCAATTTAAAATCATCAAAATGTGGAAACAGCCTAGATGCCCACCAACCCAGGAATGAATTAACAAGCTGTGATATATATATATACATACATACACTATGGAATACTATTCAGCCATTTAAAAAAATGGAAACTTTACATCCTCTGTATTAACATAGATGTACGTGGAATACATTATTCTTAGTAAAGCATCTCAAGAATAGAGAAGCATGAATCCTATGTACTCAATTTTGACATGAGGACAATTAATGACTTAATACACAGTGGGTAGTAGGGAAAGGGGAGAGCAGAGAAAGAGAGGAGAGAGAAGGGTAGGGGAAAGGAAGAGCAGAGAGAGGGAAGGAGGGAGGGCATGGGAGAAGGAAGAGCAGAGAGAGGGAAGGAAGGAGGAGCATAGGGGTCTCAGCGTATGACACACCTTTTGGGGGAAAGATACAATTATAAGAGGGACTTAACCTAACAAATGTAATCAGCGTAACCTGGTCTCTTGTCCGCTCAATGAATCTCCAACAGTAAAATTAATTAATTAAAAGATTTTTGGGGAAAAAAAAAACTGATTTATCCGATGGGTAACTTTGTTCCATGAAACTGCTTCATTAATGGTGTCTTAAACTTGTCAAAGAAAAGCCTAATACATTGCAACAAACACATTTCTTGCTGACAGGGAGATAAAGTTTAACTCCACAGGACTTGCTATTAATAGATATAGTACTACTGTTGATGTTAGATGCAGGTCCAAGAGATACCTAAACTTCCTTTCATCAGCATAAAACTTAGCTGGGTCTCTTTTTCCTTCTTTTTTTTTTTAATTTGTTCTGAGAGAGTTACAATTATATGCCTTTATCAAACAGGTCATTAGAAACATTTTCAAGTTATAGTTTTCTTTTTCTGAACTATTTCAGGGCAGATAGCCAGCTGGAATCCATTCATGGTTTTTATGTAAGTTAAGGAGAAAAAGAAGGGCAACTTAAAGGAAAGAGATACAGGATCAGGACCTCAACTTCCATATGTATTTCACCAAATGCAATTGTTTTATTCTGGTGTAATATTTGCAAATGAGTGTAAAATTGCTTATAAGAGAAAACAGTTCAGAGAAAGTAATTACATGGTTTTTGTTTTCATTGGCATCTATAGAAGGTTAAAACCTTTTATGACTTCAACCAAAATTTGTTCTCATAATAAGGTATTTTTATTTTGCTACCTTGGAAAGTATAGGAATTTTTTTTCCTTTTTTTGTTTATTAAATGATAGCTGTGTACATTAATGCAATCATGGGGTACAGTGTGGTATTTTCATATACAATTTGAAATATTTTCATCAAACTGGTTAACATAGCCTTTATGTCATTTTCTTAGTTATTGTGTTAAGACACAATATTTATATTCTACTCTTAGAAAGATTCACTTGTACCCTTGTAAGATAAACCATAGAAAGGATCCCTCCAATCACCCTCCCTCCACCCATCTCCACTCCCCTCCCAGGAAATTATATCTTAAGGCAATGTATGTACAATATTCCATCCTTTGAAAATTAGTACTATTATCAAGCAATTCCTATATCAATCTAAACATCAGATAAAACTATATATAAGATATTTAAAACGTAAATGTTGAAGAAGACTCAAAAAAAATATTGTGACTTTAATTATTACTCTCTCTCCATTTTTGTTGTTATTGTTGTTGGTGGTGGTGATGGTAGTTGGTTTGGTTTGGTTTGGATTTTACCATTTAAATAATTTTCTAATATCATAGCTACGGAGAATCACAGCAAGGCTTATTCAAACCTCCACCATCAGATTGATTGAAAGAAGAGGTAGCTTGGAGAGAGTGAAACCAGAGTTCTGGAAAGTAGGCTGACTTTGGGAAAGATAGTCAGAAAACCAAATAAACATGACTAATGTATCATAGCAAATTGGGTTGATCCAAGCTAATATCGTCATTAAGATGTTAAGATTTGGTCTTTATTATCAGGAATTTATGAAAACTGGAATTTCCAGACTATAGCAATACTCTGAGTTAGTTAAATGTGTAGTGGTGTTTTAATTCCAGGTGATACCTTTAGTTTCCAATAAGCTTTTAACCATCACTTGGAGGACATACAGAGTTGGGAATCAGGACTCAAGCAAAGGACTTTCAAGGTAAAATTTCTAAGGCCTCAAATCTAACAATTAAGATCCTTATTTCATCTATTAAAATATTTCATAATCTCCCATGCATTGAGGTCATTTTTATACTTAAAAATTTGTTCTTTAGCCATACTCAATATGTGTATAGAACTTTGCAGTTTTCAAAGAACTCGCACATACATGTACATAACTTATTCTCAGCACACCTAAAATTGGAGTGCAATGGATGCTTTCACTCCCACTTAATTAAGAAAAGACAGAATTGTGTTCACAGCAGGACGTGGACCATGTAAGTCTCTCCAACCCTTATCCAGTGTGTTATACCACAATGTACCACAATCCCTTTAAGTGAGCAGATGATGTAAAGTTCCTCCTTCCTGAACTTTTCCATATGTATGTCAGAGAATGTGGATGGAAGCAACCCACTGTGCTGGTTGTAGACTGGCCTTGTCATCACATAGTTCTTCCTCTGAAGTCTTATATGTCAATATCCTAATCAGAACAAAATCTTCCATTCTTTCTGTTATTTCACTCCAACGAAATCCACTTGAACTTCACTGAGATCTCAGTTCCTTGAACTTTCCCCTTTGTCTTTATCCATTTAGTTCTCTCCAAATTTTACAAGCTTTATTATTACCATCCTCACTTTTTCTCATCATTTTATCCTCTAGCTGCAGTTACCCAAAAAGTCCCATGCCAGAGAGCAATCCAACGATCTTACATCTGAAGCCAAATTTTAGGTAGACAATTATTGTCAGTTGCTGCTACATAATTTTTAACAGAAGCCCAACTTTAGCAAGACACTAAGTTGACATTAACCAATTTTGACCTTGTCTCACACTAAGTCACTATCCCATTTCTGTAACAAAAGTTCTAAACTTTTGTCACCATCCCAATGCCCTGAACCCATCTCTGTTTCTTTCTTAGATAATCTGTTTTCTACCTTATCAAGATCTTCAAATGCAAATTTCCCTTCTCCCAAATCTTAATGTTCTTTGTAGCATCATCTGTTTATCCTTGCTTTTATCCTCCTTTGCCTTGGATCTCATTTTCTACCATATTCCCTTGAATAGTCCTCTTTAATAAGTGGTTTTATTTCTGCTACCATCAATCTATCCTTTGGTGCTAGCCACATCCTAAATCAAAAATAAATAAATAAACAAATGAATAGACAAATTTTCTTAGAACTTAAAAAGAATTCCAGATATTTCTTCTTCAAACAACTTTATAAATCTATTGGAAGTATTAAAAGAGAAGACTATAATTTCTATCTCTACTTCACACCTTTCCATCTTACACAGTCACTTTACTCATAAATTTCTACACTTTCTATAAAAGAACAGTCAATAAAATATCTAGTTAAAAATTGCTTATTTCTGCTTTATTTTGTTAAGAACCATCGGTAATGTGGAACATGTCAATTTTTAAAATTTTTTTGTATATATAATTCTTTGGCAAAGGGATCTTTGAGGAAAAACATTGCTTTCATATTTAATTTGGTCATTTATAAATTTACTCTCCATTATTCCAATAGCACATGAAATTATTATACATTCAAAAAACAGTCAATGGGGCAGCGCCTATGGCTCATATACTGGAGGTGGCAGGTTCAAACATGGCCCCAGCCAAAAACTGCAAAAAAAAAAAAAAACAGTCAATGGAAGTATATGGACTAACCAGGAATTTTTTTGAAGATCATTAATTTTTTAGTAAATTTTCACCAAAACAAAATGTCTTTCAAAGCTAGAGCATCATTCTCATAGTTCCTTTTTTACAAGAAAGTCAGCCTTTAAAGGGGATACATAGGAGTAGTGTGTGCATGTTCACTTATAAACTTAAAAAAATAGCTGTTTATTTAAGCTTTTTTGTAATCCTTCCACTCAAATCTCTAGTGTGCAGTTTCAATATGGAGATTTTACTCTTCCATGTCAGAAATGCCTATGTCTCTTACTTGGTTGGAGTCTGTGTTCATTTAGACATGGTCTAGCTTCTATCAGGCTGAAGGCCAAAGACTTGAGATAATTGCATGCCTGTTTCAGGAATGTTTTTATAGTTCTTCATGTAGTTTAAGATAGAGAGAAAAAGAGGGTGAGTTAGAGAGTTCCATGGGGATATCATTTGTGTGTTCAGGCATGGATACATTATTCAGGAATGGGGTATTTACATTTAATTATGCAGCAGTTGTTCAAATAGGAAAAATGTTTATTTAAATGTATATAGATTATGCAATACTGCCCTTATCCTAAAATGCAAAACATCTCTTTCTCTCTTTCTCACTCTCTCTCTCTGTGGTATTTTGGAATTTCACTGTTTTGAGGGAACAACAATGTTTAACTGCTGTTATACATGCACAGGGAAAGGCTTTCAGGCGCCAGTTGTTTCCCAGTAGGGAATCCCTTCACAGTAAATTGCATCACTTACTCTCATTATGGTGATGCTGGGGGATCAAAACCAAACCAAACCAGCCATGATGTGGACTGTTAGCACAGGAAGGTGCAGAACCCAAGTGTAGCTAACTCCAGAATGTAAGCTGTTATTCCAATTAAGTATGATGCTCCAGATCTATTTCTAGCCCTCAATCCATTGGGATACATAGAATACATGTTTCTATAATGCAAAGGTTCTGAAAAACATATATTTTTAACAATCAAAGACTAACAAGGGATATTATTTGTTTCTTTCTTTTAAATTGACATATAATCAACTCTGTATTATTCTGAGACTAATTACCCCATTGTGGATTCTACTAGCCACTGATTTCCCCTCATTTTCTCTCTTGCTCAAGGCTTTTTGGATAGCATATTTCTCATTAGCAACCCCACCCAGCAGTCAGAAGAAGAAATAAAGTCTGTTGGAAACAAACCAGTCTATTCTGCTCTATGTTAGCAGTTCTCCTAGAAGAGAAGATGGAAAACTGTTCATTACACTGAGGCTTTTGGATTATATGTCAATTATTCGTGTATCTCTGGCTCCCAATACCATGGATAATTGAGAGTCGGCCACACTATCAGACATTTATACCACAAAAATCTGTTTATTTGTTATTTAGGTTTATTTCTGCTCTTCCATCCCCTAAATTACCCTACTGTTTCCTAAATCCCAGATTTTATAATCATCAGTCCTGAAACCTTCCTGAAAATTATTTCAAAGACAGCAATCATCTCCCTCAGCAATAGAAGTATTAATAAGATAGAACAAAATGCTAGACATGTGCCTATGCATTCTCTACTTGCACTGTTAGTTAAATAAATAAATGTATAAAATCCTTACGTTCTGCATTTAGGATGGATTCCATGTGTCATTTACTTTCTTCACATAAAACACATTAAGTGATACAGTCTGAGGAAGAGAGAAAAAACTTTAAGCCTGTTAGATCTTTAAAATTTAATAGACTTTGACCACTCTGATTTTGGTGTGGATGTTTTGAGACTATTAAGTTGGATTATTTTTCTTCTTTGTTATATATGAGATATATTGAGTTTTAGTTTTAATTTTAAACATGAGGAATTCAAAGTAAGTGAGATGAAACTGAAACTTTATCTGTGGGCCAGGCTAGAGTTTTACATACACATATATTAGACCATTATGCTTCATCATGATTTTCTAATTAAAGATAATAAAAGAGATTTGAGAGGAATCTAGAGTAGTATATAAAGAAAGCAAAAGTTCAACTAGAGGGGAAAAAAGAAAGAAAATATGTTTCTATGAACATCAAAGACACAGACCTAGAAGTCTATAATTGTTAAGAGTTAATAGTAAAGAACTGACATTATAAGATTAGCATGAGTCAGATGCAACCCTCCAGAAACATCTGTTTGATTCCAGATAACATTGACAAAAAAGAGAAAAGAACTAAGAACAAACACAAATAAAGAATAAAGTTAGTATTTATTCATTCATTCAATAGCCATGAATTTAAAATCTAAACACTGGGACCAAGGAAAAACATTTTCCTTGCTTGCAAAGAGCTCCAGAGAAATAATAATAAAATGAAATGTTGGTGACATTGAAATGCAAACCATAAACTGATAATTCTTAAGTTAGAAGTTGATAGCTAGAGATCATCACAACTGCTTAACTTTCCCAAAAGATTTCAACTATTCCTTCCAAGATTAATGGTGGCAAATCTTGACTAAATTAAAGACACTTTTCATTTCTTTCATACCCATAACTTAATCACTAAAGAAAGTCTAATTAGAAGACAGAGTTTAAAAAAAAATTCCCCAAGTCTTTACTACAACCAGGATAAACAGCTAACACCAGGATCATTAGCTGAAGACTATGCAATTCCTTTCTATAAGGTTTTATTGAGGTCCTACATAGACCTTAAATTCCTTAACTAAAGTACTCCCTCTCAAACCAGAGTAGTTATGCCCCTAACAGCTCTGACTGGAGAATTTGCAGGATATAAACTGGAGGGGTGTGGCATATGCCACCCCCAAACTATGCCACTTTGGAATAAGAATTACTTTGAATCAAAGGCAATTAAGAAGCAGCAGATACAAAAAAGTTCTAGGCCTTCCACTCATTTTCCTAAAAAGAGAAAATAGATTTGTAAAAGTGTTCCACCTCACTCTATACCAAGATGAACAGAACTTAACCATGAGAGGCAATTCTATAAACTTATCAGCCCAGAAAAATCTAACTAGTCCTTATCTACTGTTAGTTTCCACATATACTTACATTCCCCCAATTTACCTCGTCAGAAGCTAAAGACTCTTTTTCTTCATCTTATCACTTCTCTACAAATTCATTATTATTTTTTTTACATTAAAATTAGGGTATATATCATTAGGTTACATTGTTTGCATTTGGAAGGTAAAGTCCAAGGTGTAGTTGTGCCCTTCACCGGGAAAATGTACCATACACCCTCACTTGTTCCAGCTGAGTAGGAACCCAACAACCCCGCCACTCACATTCATAAATTTAATTGAGTTTTTCTTTCATGTGATCATGTTGTTTTTAATCTAAAAGTTTCAAATTAGTATTGACTATAATCAATTTGATCCTCCAATCCCATTAATAAGTGTCTACCCCAAAGAAAAAGAAGCCATTTTACCATAAGGACATATGCATTTGAATGTTTATAGCAGCCCAATTTATAGTTACTATGATGTGGAAACAATCAAAAGTGTGCTTCAACATATGAATGAATTAATAAACTGTGTTATATGTATACCTAGAATATTCTTAAGCCATGAAAAAGATGGATATTTGTATTCTTTGTTACAACTTGGATGGATTTGGAGAACACTCTCCTAAGTCAAGTATCCTAAGAATGGAAAAACAAATTTATTATTATTTTTAAAGATGATATAGAAGCCCAAATTCTAACCACTCCTTTGAGTTACTCAACACTGAATACTCCCATGGGTATGCACAATGAACATGTTAATAAATTTTTGTCTGTTTTGTTAATCTGTCTCTTGACAGTATGATTTATAAGGCCTCAGTCAATGAACCTAGGTGGAAAAAAGAGAGAAATTTTCCTCTTATGTAGAACTTAGGATATTATGGAAAATTAAATGAGGAAGACCTAGTCACAATAGAATCTATGAATATACTGTTGTGTATTCTAAAGATATCATGGTTCTTCCACTCTTGACAGGATTTGGAGCATTTTCAACTCCTACCAACCCACTTGCTTATAATCTCAAAAATAAAATATGTATTAATTTAAGAACTGTACAGTATTTATGTGGAATATAATTCACTGATTGGCACATATTATTACTATTTGATATGAAACATTAAGTGGCAATCCCCTAAGGGCATAAATAAAATAATAAATTTTCATGACCTCTGGGGTAAACGTGACTGACAATAGAGAAGACGATATATAAATTACATGGTAACCACTATCCATCTGTGGTTATCAAGCAGTTGAAATAAGGCTATTCCAAATTAAGGCATGCTTTGAGTGCAAAACACACCATATGTTATATACTTAGTATTAAAAAATACAAAAGAGCTCAATAATTTTTATACTTAAAGATTATTGAAATAATATTTTACCATAGTGACTTGCTATATTATTAAAATTAATTTCACCTATTTCATTCTACTATTTTTATTTCAGAAAATGTTAATACAATTTTAAGTTATAAGTGGTTTGTATTACTTTTCTAGTAAACAGTACTGATAGAGCAGCTGGCAAAAGAATGTGGCTTTATCTCTTAAGAGGATCTATCTCTTAAGATCACTGACTTAGCAACAATGTTGATTTTGAAAGTTCAATATTGGTTTTAGAGTTCTATGCCTATAGCTTTAATCAAATATTCTTCAATTTACAGAAAATATTATAGAAATACATTATGCTGGAATATGCTCTAATTCAGAGCAAAGGAGAAGAATCTTTAAAGTTCTACTTACTTAAGCACCACTACCTGACATTTTTTTGCCCCAGCAAAAATTGGAGAGACAGAATGAAGAACTTGCTCTGACTTAAGCCCTTGGTCTTAGGCAGTCTGTCATTAGTCACTATATTTTTTAATACTTAATTTTGACTACAGTCTTCAATTCCACAAAAAGAGGACATATAGAACTTCAGTATCACTGCTGGACTCTTCTCTTGGTTGATTTAATATTTGTCCTTTCCTTGTAATAGACTCTAACTATAATACTTTCTAAATCAGCAACACTCAAGTTGTTTTGGAGGATACCTTGAACTGTCAATTTGTGTCAGAACTGAGGAAAATCTTGTGGACTTCATTATCTCTAAACTCATACTCCTTTTTCTCCTTTGTAAAATAATTCTGGCTAATGGCCACATTCCTGTGAGAAAAAAATGTGGAATATCTGCTTTACATAGCATCCCTCCTTTAAAACAAAAAGCTCTGGGTCTGAAAATTGAGTCAGGTCTAGGACCTGGGTGAAGGAGTATATTTTTACCATTGCAACAGTTAACATTATTCCTGCTTTAATCTACAGTTTTTCAGTTTGTTTGCTGTATTATAAAAGCCAATTAATTCACTTGTTGGCTCTTCGTCTATCTCACTCTTAGGAACAGTGGAGTATAATAGTGATTTCCATAGACCCTGAGCATCCAGGTCCCTTATTTATCTTCCTAGTTTTGTGGTCCATATAGTACTTCTGCCTATCTGGTCTTTGACAGTTAAGTGACAACACCTGGCACCATTGTGGAATTCAATCATCCTCACTAACACTAGAGAGCTCAGTTTCATAGAAGCACTTCTTAAAATCAGCCTGGTCTATGAAAGACAGCACCACTGAGCTTCTTGACGATGTGGGTACCCCTGACCCATCCACTAACATATTTCTTATCACTTTAAGGAATGGAGCAACCACTAACCTTCACAAAATGCTCTCTGGTGTTGGACATTGAAGTCTATTCTAACATGCCCATCTCTCTGGGATTTTTGTATCATCCTCAATACTCTGTCAAGGAAGTCTCTACCTCACTTGCTATAAATCATAATTACTTTTAAATATCAAGAAACCATTCCATAAAAGAATAATGGATGCCAGTTAAGGCATTCTTGCCAGGATATTAAATCATAGATGAATTCTCCCACAACAATAACCTCTTTACTATTCAGCATTATATTCTGTTTTTCCAATTATAACACTTTTAAGATCCATGTATGTCTTCCTAGTTCCTCTAGATACCTATTAGCTGAATCCAGCAATTTTTGAGTGTATAATTCCTTTTATCCAGTTGCAGAGCAATACTTTCCTACTCGGGCCATGATGAGCTTTGACTTTTTTTTTTTTTTTTTGGCATTTTTTTGGCTGGGACTGGGTTTGAACCTTCCACCTCCATCATATGGGGCCTGTGCCCTACTCCTTTGAGCCACAGGCACTGTCCTGAGATTTGACTTTTATTATTGATCTATGCAATGAAATGCAGTAGGAAGAGACACAGTAGCTTGTGAAGGACAACTATCATATTGCAAAATGAACCTTACATCATCTATAAATGGTCCCTAGGCAATGAAAGGCTATTCTCTTCTTTTCTTTTTAATTAAATTATAAGGAGGTAGATCACGTACACATTAATGCATTTATGGGGTATAATGTGCTGATTTCATATACAATTTGGAATGCTTACATTGTACTGGTTAATATATTATAACTCATTTACTTACTTATTGTGTTAAGACATTTATACTCTATACTTAATAGATCTGACATGTACCCTTGCAAAATGCACCATAGGTGTGATCCCACCCTTCACCCTCCCTCCATCTGACCTTTCCCCCGCTTCATCCTGGGCCATAGTTGTGATCTATTCTTCATGTGAAAGTGTGAATGATTGTAAATTGGTTTCATAATAGTACTGAGTACATTGATACTTTTTCCTTCATCCTTAATATACTTTACTAAGTAGTATATGTTCCAGCTCCATTCATATAAACATAAAAGATGTAAAGTTTCCGTATTTTTTAAGGCTGCATAATATTCCATGCTATACATATACCATAATTTATTAACCCATTTATGGGTAATTGAGCACTTGGGCTTCTTCCATGACTTGGCTATTATGAATTGAGCTGCAATGAACAATCTGGTGCAAATATCTTTGTTATAAAGTGATTTTTGGTCTTTTGGATATGCTCCTAGTAGAGGAATTGCAGGATTGAATGGCAGGTCTATTTTTAGATCCCTGAGTATTCTCCATACTTCTTTCCAAAAGGGACGTAGTAGCTTGCATTCCCACCAGCAGTGTAGAAGTGTTCCCTTTTCTCCACATTCATGCCAACATCTATAGTTTGGGGATTTTGTTATGTGAGTCACTCTTACTAGAGTTAGACGACATCTCTGAAAGGCAGAGATACTCTACTTCAAGAGATAATTAAGGAGACCTTCCCAAGCACGGCAAGAAATACTGAAATTCAGATAGCAGACAGTTTCAGAACCCCAGCATGACTCAATCCAAATAAAACATCCCCTAGACACATTGTAATTAACTTCACCAAAGTTAATATGAAGGAGAAAATCCTGCAAACAGCCAGATGTAAGAAAATCATAACCTACAAGGGGAAGAAAATTAGAATGACTATAGATCTCTCTGCTGAAACTTTTCAAGCCAGAAGAGGATGGTCATCAACCTTCAATCTCGTAAAATAACACAGAGCTTTGATGTTTTGACTTTCAGCCCAGGATCCTGTATTCAGCTAAACTGAGTTTCATTTAACATGGAGAAAGCTATCCTCTTCTAACATTGAAGAGAGAGAGCAAATTCTTCTGGCCCAGAGGCATAAGGAGCATTATGTCTTAAAATTTCTCATGCTCAGCCACCCAAATATGCTAGCCCCAAATCTCAGGATTCTTCCTCAATTGAGAGACCTTCCTCAATTATAAGCATTTTCAGGGTTATAGCTTAAACTTCCTTTGTAGCAGCCTTGTTCTTATAATCAGTTGTTGGGTCTGATTCTTCACACAGCCTATTTTCTGACTGCTAGAGATATGGGTCTTAAAAACAGCCTTCAAAACTTCTGGCTTTCATACCATCTCTGAACACAATATTTGGATGACCTGAGGGATTGTTTTCTTTATTTAGGACTCATATGGCCATTGACAATAGCCATCCAACTACATAGTTTTTGTTTGTTTGTTTGTTTTTTTAATTATCAACTGCCTCTTTGTTAAACAAAGAATACCCAGACCAGCAAAGTAAACTTATTTCTCTAAGCAGTAAACGTGCTGAAATTTAAGCATATTATTATTAAAGGTGCATTTTGGCACTCTGTAGTAGTCACTAAAGAACCATCAAATTTCTAGTTTTAACATACTTTTTTATACCACTTGTATTTTTTTATTTCAGAATATTATAGAGGTACAAATGTTTTGGATACATGAATTGCTTTTATACAGTTTGAGTACAAATTATACTGTACCCATCACCCAGAGAGTATACATGTACCCATTCAGTGTAAATTTACTCTTCCCCTTTTGTCCCTTCCCCCCTGATTGAGTTCCCTTGAGTTTACTTCCATATGTGCACATGAACGTTGATTGATTAATTCTAATTTAATAGTGAGAATACGTGGTGTTTGTTTTTCCATTCTTACAATACTTACGAGAATGTTTTTGGTTCCAACCACGTCATTACAAAAGGTATTGGTACACTATTTTTTTAATCAGTGAGTAAAACTCCATGGTATAAACTTTTATTTTTAAATAACTTGGTTGTGGGGAGCACAAATTTTTTTCAGTGCTTTAGGTATCCACAAACATCTTAATTTGGGCCACCCTCTGCTGACTTATTGAAGATAGCAAGTCAGATCTTGCCCTGATGGGATCCTGGACAGTTTTCTTCTTGGTAATTTTTATACCACTTTGAGTCAATTCTTTAAACTAACTTCAAACACACTCTCCTCTGAATATCATGCCTGGATTCCCACTTCCCTGCTTCTGAGAGCCCTCACCCAGCAAAACCCCACCCATGCTCTGGGCCAATAAACATGTTCTCCTTCCAGAGATGTTCTTTTCTCTGACTTTGTTCATTTCTAAAAATAGGAAACTCGATCTCCCTTTTCTCCTTTTAATCAGGGAGATCTAGTATCAAAAATAGAGGGAGACAGAGACAGAAATAAGACACATTTCTTTTTCTTTTTTTTTTTTTAACTCCTCTTTCTTGCTTAGAAATCACTATAGGGTAAACCATCACCAAGACTAATAAAATAACCTTAATTTATTATGTGATTTATTATTAAGTATCTGTAATCTATCACAGAGAAATGTTTAAACTAGAGAAGTGAGTGACATACTATACTAAGTGCTTAATAGAAATCATGTTATTTAATCCTGCTATAACCATTACCATAAATATGATTTTTTTGTCTTTGTTTCAGTGATGAGGAAACTGACGTTTACAAAATTGAAAGTGGGATCTAATGGGAATACTTGTTCTAAGCTGCTATGCTGTACTTCATAGGAAACATTAAATAAATATTTATTGAATAGAGTGAAATGTGGAGAGAACAAACAAACTCTGAACAAGGTAGAAGACAGAGATAGAGAAAGTAAGAAGGGAAAAAACTGGAAGAATTCTCTAAAGTGGTTGGGATCCATTCTGTTTTCCACTTTGGAAAACTATTACAGCTTCCAAAAGAAGAAGTTCGATATTATTCCCTCTTGCCACTTCATCTCAAGTACTACTCATAAACCTAGGCCTAGACACAAGTGCATATGTAGAAAAACATGTACATATTTCATATTTGTAAAAAGTTCCACTTGAGGAAAAAAAATCAGTGATGGCAATGGCCATATATTAGGAAAAAAAGTTCAGTTGACTAACTAAAAATCAGATTGTCTTTGCAAAACAGAGATGATGCTACTTCAGTGTTTCACCAGTATCTTTGCTCCCTCCAGGTTAGGAGACAATGCACCTTCAGGGCTTACCTCTGAGCCGAAAGCCCCTGACTCCCAGACTAAACATGCCAACTGCCAAGCAAAACAAACATCTTTACTGACAACTGAGTTCTACCTGGATAACTCTCTCCCTTATACAATAAATAAATAAATAAATACAAAGCACACTCTGTCCCCAGAGGAATTCTTTCCTACTCTGTTGTTTCCTCCTGTCAAGGAGAGAATTTGATGATATGTGAAAATAGCCAATTGTACTCTTACTCAAGAATTTACCAAGGATATCTGCATGACCTAAATTTAGGAAGACAAAAAAACCTTGAAATTAGAATAAAAATAAAAGTTAAATTCCTGCTTCAACACTTTGCAGATCAGTCTTCCTAAAGAACTAATAAAGAATAAGCAGGCAGCAGCTCTCTAAGTCATGTGGATCTCAAATTACTAACAGATACATAATTCTAGGCCTGATCTCATTTCTTGCCTGGTTTTTCTTTTAACTCTGTACATCCATGCCGAGGATTCAAGTTGTTAGCTGATAACAACCCTCTTTCAGAGACAGTTCTCCCAGCTTCCAGCTGCCTATATTAATGTGGAACATGAGTTTCAAATCAAAGCTTCAAAAGATCAATTTTCTTGGAACATTATCCCGTAATCGGTTTCTAATACAGCCTTCCCTTGTGGTTTAATATCTCGATAGAAAGTGATTAATCAAGGAGAGAAAATCTAGGGTCTTAGAAGAAGGAGGGCAAAGGTGCCTCCATTTGGGCTGGATTTGGTACTGCTGGGCTGTGGAGGAAGGGAGAACTGAATCCTGATTATGTTAATACATATATATAGGTCTGATTCAAAGGCAAAAGTTGAATCTCACTCACCTTTGGAAAACTAAGCTAGTGTCTTTAGATTTATGTTCCTTGATGTATGGATATGACCCTGTTTAAGATGATCCCACACAGCTCATGGAACTTGAACTCTATATAAATATTCCGAAACCACAACTGAGTGTAACTTTCATGGGGAGAGGTGTTCTAGGTCATTGAATTTTTTGTTCAACTCAGAATTGAGGAGAAAAACTCTTCCTATTTCAATCCTCATGATAAAAAGTGTTTATAAATATGCTAGTCTATTTTTATGATTTATTCAATACAGCATTGAGAATAAAATGTGATCTCTATTTGATGATTCAGATAGTTATAGTCCCTAAGATCATACTTTTGGATATCAGTTACTTTGGTGCTATGACAATGAAGTCAGAAGTTAAGAAGTAGAGGCAGGGCAGCACTGACATTAGTTTGTAGTATAAGAGTTTAGTATAAATTCATCACTGATAATTATTTCCCTATTGTTCGCTTATTTCTTATAAAATTCAAAGGTTAAAAAATTCTGATTAATGGTTGATTCTGATTATTTGAGAATCTGAATATTTACATTCTGGGCAATTGTCGCTGGGGGAGGAAAGGACCTTCCATCTTGATCTGAGAAAGAGCCTGGTTCTAACTGGCTTCCTGGTTTGCACAACTCATTAAAAACTAAAGTGACACAATATAAATTAAATAGAAATCAATCCAAATTTATGTCCCCTGACCTAAGTTATTTTTGCTGGTGCTGCTGCTGCTGTTACTATTGTTGTCTTGGTAAAACAAGATTGCTATTATGTAGTGAAAGTACCACTTAAATTCAAAAGCCACCAACACTTATATCTTGCCTCAGTTCAAGAGGAAAAGACTTTTAAGTGCTCTCAGGAGAAAGTTTTTTTTTTTTTCTACTCAAATCCTCCTGAACTGCTCAGCCCTAAAGTAATTAAAGATAAATCAGGCCCAAATCACACGCACTAAGACCCAGAATGAGCAGCAGGACTAACCACAGCAACAGTGACTTCAAGCGCCAGCAGGCACAGAAAGGCCTTACACTAGCAGTTTCTTATGCCCCTGTTCTCCAAAGGTTGTGTTTTTCCTGGCACAAGAGGAGGAGGGGAGGTGCGTTTCCTAACTTGTCTGTGGCCTTATGCTTCCTGAGTGAGAAGAGCTTCAGCGAACTCAAAGGGCCCCTCTCCTTTCTGTCAGCTCTGTATTTGCCAACAAGCTAGTGTTTACGGTTTCTCATGTTTGCTAACAAATATCCTCACCATCAGCAATTCCAACTTGACGTGTTCCTTCCTGATAGCTGTCCAGTATTCTCTGCCAGGCAGAGGGGAAAGAGGGGTGCAGAAAACTATAGGGGAAGAAAGAGAAGAAGGAAAAGGGCACCAGGCAAAGAGAAGCCTGTCATACCCAATCAAACAACTAATACGCATCAACAAGACTAAACCTATGCTCATTTCTCAGCCTTTCTCACCTATCTTTAGTAGAGTAGAAATTATGTTGCCACTTGATTTTCCCCATATGCAATTTACAAAGTCTTTCTGTCATACCTGCCTTATTTGTCTGTTTGATACAAACATTTTGTACAAATACTGTTTTTCTGCTTAAAAATAAGATGAACAGTAAGTAAATTTAATTTTTTTTTACCTAAAACTCTAATCTGCACTCACCAAGACTTAGACTTTCAGCAGGTCAATAAAATGACCCCTCTGTCTAAAATTTAAAAGTCCTTTTGATTTCCAGATCTTATCCAAGTACTCAGCTACTTAGGACTTTATTGACAGAACCTTGGAAAGACGAGGAATGAGGAGATGCAGCCAAGAGAGGAATGTAGAGTTTCAGACATTCTGTGTAAACTAATAGTGATACTTAAACCACTAAGATTTCCATTCCATTGATAATAATTCCTTTCAGATTGCTCCATGGTGCTGCTAATCAAAGCCAGCAAATACACACCAAGACAAGCCAAAGGCGGAAATGACCTTCCTTCACCGACGTCAGTATGTCAAAACGGTGGTAGATGGTTAGAACAAATAAACACATAGTTGCTGATTCTTTAATTCCACGATTAGAAAAATATCCAGTTATAATGCCAGACAAGAATTTGTAGGGTATTTCTTAAATGCTGTCCTACTACAGTATGTCCTAAAATCAGATGGAGACATGAATAATAGGATCCCTGAGTTCAGTGTGCCACTGATTTTGATCCTTTTAAAATATTTTCCTAGTAAAAAAGGGTTAAATGAAGGTTCTTGAGCAATAGAAGACTTCTTAGGAGCAAAGAACAGCTATCCTTCAATGACAGGCATGAAATAAAAAGAACCAAAATGAGCACAATTAAAAAGAGAAGATGGATATTCTTTCAAGCTATTATAAACTTTAACTAAATTTATAATTAAACTATAAGTTTAAACTATATTTAAGAAATGACAGACTCACACTTTGGTCTTAATTTGTGTAAAAAGCAATAGATAGTGAAATGTCTGAGGAGCCCCCATTATTCCAGTACCTAGCTGTTGGAGTCCTTACAACCTAATGTATAAATGAAAAAGGCTTAGAGAAATCCCTGGATCTTGGTACAATTTTACTATAACTTCATGAAGAATCAAGATAAAATTGCCTGGTTTAGCCACTCTTGAATTCCTAACCATAGAAATCATCTGAGAAATAATATTTTTATTTTAAGCCACTGAAGTTTAGGGTAACCTTTTATGCAGCAATAGATAACAGATATAGCAGTCTTTCCTGTAAGTTGAAGAATTTATTCAGGATAGGTCCCTGAATAGAAGATACTTCAGCTATAGGCAGAGTAAAAAACTCAACAAATAAAGCTTTAGAGTATTAAGATTCTCACATATTTGTTTTTGTTGCTCTTGTTAGTTGCAGACATTTACTGACTGCTTCCATATACCAGGCACCATTACTCCCAACAAACCAATGAAATGTATGCTCTTTTGTTGCCACTTTTTATTTTAAAAAACTAAAGCACAGTTAAGGAACTGATGAAGTTCAAAAACTTTCCATGAAAGAAACATCTTCCAGTATTAGAGTCTCATTCCAGGCCTATGTTTCTAATCTTCATACTTTGGGAACTTTTAAAGTGTTAGCTCAATTCTTAAGTCTTTGGGGGTGATGACAAAACTAAAGTGGAACTATAGGCTTTGTTCTCTCCTTCTGCAAAAATAACACTACTGAAAATTGTCACCCCAATGACACTGTTTTGTGGACCCATGCAAAGCCATCAGTTCTTATTTCCTAGACCAACAGCCTAATTAGTGGTTCCAAAAGTTCAATATACAATGAAACTTAACAGACTAATACATAAATCAGAACAATTACTTTGACTCACAGCAAAGGCTTCAAAAAGAAGATATCATTAAGAGGCATATATACAAACTGGGATCAGAGACCTATGGCAACTGCATTAAATCTCATTATAACACAATGTAACAAATACTGAGTATTTAAGAAATGCTAATATTGACATAAAGAATATTATCCTAACTAAAACAAAAGTAATGAAAGAAGAATCAAGAAAAAATATTTAATTTTTATCTCAATCCACAGAAAGCACTATACTAAAATCAACTATTTCAGAATGAAAGTACTGGCAAGAATTCAACATAGCTCATTCTGTCTCCTGAGGCATCATTACACTGTGTTTTCCTTTTAAAAAAAAAAAAATCACACTTAAACACTTTCTCTCTTATAAACTGTTAAGAAGTATCACCATATTACATTTTATGATGAAGTAAGAGGTCTGCGTATGTGTGTGGCTACTTGTGGGTGGAACTGGAGTGGGAAGTCTTCATTCAATGTACCCCATCCATGAGATACCATCCAAGGCATCTCTCACAAGGATGTGTTCTATGGCCACACAGTAGGTGCCCTATTTTGGCTCCCTCATTGCCACACACACAATTTGCCAACAGTCTATGAAGTATTACTCTAATTCATATAAGGTAAGAGACTTTTTTAAATATGTGGCATGAGTTCTTTAAATATGAATTCTAAATGCAGTACAAAATGCCTGAAGCATAATTCCTCCAAAGCTAAATTTTAAGTTACATTTCCCTGAGGCTCAGTAACATTGCATAAAACACTGTCGGTTGAGTCCTAGAAATATCTTTTAAAGATTCAGTAGTAGAATCGTTTGTAGCTGTATATCCCTAAGAAAACCAATGTAGATAGATGGACAGGGCCATTCACAACATGATGAAACTTGAGAAAAACTAAGCCAGAAGAAACAAGTAGGCAGAGGTTGACTATAGTTCATGTCTACCACTCTGGAAAATGATGACCATTGGAAAAAGAATAGGATTTGCATAATTCTGTGCCGAGTAGTCTTCAGAAATATCATGAAGGACCCCTAGAATGCTCATTTATATCTCCCAAGTTGAACTGTCACTTATGCAGGGGAAATTTTTCCAATGTATCCTCCCACCACTCCATTGCAGCCCTCCTTAATTCTCCCATCCCATTTTATACTTTTCTTCCCTGCTGCTACCTCACTGGCAGCTTTGCCCTCTAACTTATTTCCTAATTTCCTCTTTTATACGTTTATCTGGCCACCTAAAATTCACATGGAATTGCCTAAAAATGAAATATTTCAGGGAAACAGTTGAATGCATTTCAAATTCAACACAACTTAAGTTTCACTCATTCTCCATCTCCAAAATGTACCTCCTGATTTTTACGTTGGTATTAAAGATACCACACTGCACTTAATTCTCTCCAGCTAAAAAAGTATATGTATTTCTCCTTCCATTGCCATAAGAAAATAAATAAAACAAGGTTCATTAATTTTCTTTAAACTGTCTTTTGTATCTGTTCTTCCTATTTTCATTCCCATTCCCTCTGCTCAGACATTTATTTTCTCATGCCTGCATTATTCAGTTCACCTAAACTAAAATCTTTCTAAATCACCTCATATACTTTGTCCTTCCCTTGTTCTAAACTTTTAAGATCTAAACTTTTAAATGATCTCTATGGTCCCCAAATTATACTTCAAATCCCTTTGCTAGACATCCAAGTCTTTATCTGCCTTCCATCTACCTTTTTAATCTATAACCCTACCAAGTAGAAATGCAACTTTTACATACTGCTGATGGGAATGTAGAATTGAACAACCACTTAGAAAAACAGTTTGGTAGTTTCTTTTTTACTTTTTAATTTTTTTATTCAATCATATCAGTGTACATTAACACTATCACAGGGTACAGTGTACTATTTCTATATACAATTTGAAATACTTTCATCCAACTGGTTAACATAGTCTTCACGTCCTTTTCTTAGTTATTGTGTTAAGACATTTATATTCTGCATTTAGAGAGATTCACATGTACCCTTATAGGATGAACCATAGGTGTGATCCCACCAATCATCCTCCCTCTACCCATCCCTTCCCCTCCCTTCCCTCTCCCCTCTCCCCATATCCCTGGCTAAAATTGGGTTATAGCTTTCCAATGAAAGCTATAAATTAGTTTCATAGTAGGGCTGAGTACATTGGATACTTTTACTTTCATTCTTGAGATACTTTGCTAAGAAGAATATTTTCCAGGTCCATCCTTGTAAACATGAAGGAGGTAAAGTCTCCATCTTTCTTCATGGCTGCATAGTATTCTATGGTGTACATATACCACAGTTTATTGATCCATTCGTGGGTTGATGGGCTCTTGGGCTTCTTCCATGACCTAGCAATTATGAATTGGGATGCAATAAACATTCTTGTACAAATACCTTTATTGTAGTGTGATTTTTGGTCTTCTAGATATATACCTAATAGAGGAATTATAGGATCAAATGGCAGGTCTATTTTTAGTTCTCTAAGTGTTCTCCAGATGTCTTTCCAAAAGGAACGTATTAGTTTGCAATCCCACTAGCAGTATAGAAGTGTTCCTTTTCTCCACAATCACCCCAGCATCTCTGATTTTGTGATTTTGTGATATGGGCTAATCTTACTAAAGTTAGATGATATCTCAAAGTAGTTGTGATTTGCATTTCTCTGATGATTAAGGATGGTGAGCATTTTTTCATATATCTGTAGGCCATGCACCTATCTTCTTCAGAGAAATTTCTCTTCAAGTCCCTTGCCCAATCAGAGAGGGTATCACTTGCTCTCTTCTTGCTAATACATTTGACTTCTCTGTGGATTCTGGTTATTAAACCTTTTTCAGAGACATAACCTGCAAATATCTTCTCTCATTATGAAGGCTGTCTACTTGCTTTATTTACTGTGTTCTTGGCTGTGCAGAAGCTTTTTAATTTGATGAGGTCCCAAGAGTGTATTTTTGATGTTGCTTCAATTGCCTGGGGTGGTCCTCCTCATAAAATTTTCACCCAGGCTAATTTCTTCAAGTATTTTCCCTATATTTTCTTCTAGTATTTTTATAGTTTCATGTCTTAAGTTTAAATCTCTAATCCAGTGAGTATCTTAGTTAACGGTGAGAGGTGTGGATCCAGTCTCAGTCTTCTGTAGGTTGCCAGCCAGTTCACCCAGCACCATTTGTTAAATTGGGAATCTTTTCCCCACTCAATGTTTTTAATTGGTTTGTCAAAGATTATATAATGGTAAGTAGCTGGGTTCATCTCTTGGTTCTCTATTCTCTGTCATACATCTACCTCTCTGTTTTTGTACCAATACCATGCTGTTTGGATCACTATGAATTTATAGTATAGTCTAATGTCTGGTAGTGTGATTCCTCTTGCTTTGTTTTTATTTCTGAATAATGTCTTGGCTATTTGAGGTTTTTTCCTGATTCCATACAAAAAGTATTATTTTTTGAAGATCTTTAAAGTATGA
>CAUYQV010110362.1:0-12756 GCA_963574575.1 Galagoides demidoff
CATACACTGAGGCTGGCGGGTTAGAACCCAGCCAGGGCCAGCTAAAATCACCAATAACAACTGCAACAAAAAAACAGCAGTTGTTCCTTCATGGTGAGGGCACCTGTAGTCCCAGTTCCTTGGGAGGCTAAGGCAAGAGAATTGCTTAAGCCCCAAGAGTTGGAGGTTGCTGTGAGCTATGACACCACAGCACTCTACCAAGGGCGACATAGTGAGACTCTGTCTCAAAAAAAACCCTTCAGGTTTTTACCACGCATCCGGGTTGTTATTGCCCACTGCACAGAGAAGAGCCAGTCCGGGTACAATGGAAAAAGAGTTCTTGGCTCGGCGCCTGTGGCTCAATCGGCTAAGGCGCCAGCCACATACACCTAAGGTGGTGGGTTCGAATTCCCAGTCCGGCCTGCCAAACAACAATGATGGCCGCAACCAAAAAGTAGCTGGGCGTTGTGGCAGGCGCCTGTAGTCCCAGCTACTTGGGAGGCAGAGGCAGGAGACTCGCTTGAGCCCAGGAGCTGGAGGTTGCTATGAGCTGTGATGCCATGGCACTCTACCCAGGGGGATAGCTTGAGGCTCCATCTCAGGAAAAAAAAAAAAAAGAGTTCAATTCCAACCAGCACTAAGTGGAGAGATGGGAGCAATCTCTCAAAATCACCTCCCTGACAATTGGGGAGATGGAGTTTTTAAAGATAGCTTGGTGGCCAAAAGATTAAGTAGTTGGGTTTGCTAACCAGTGAGGTTTGGAGAAATTATCTTCTCCTGTTGAGGCAGTTCTGGGTTGTGGTCACAATTCCAGTTGAGTCAGTTTCTTGGTATGGGCTGTTGGGATATGGGGCCTAGAAGATATCTCAGAGACTATCTTTAGGTTTTGAGAAAGTGATATTATCTATGTAGAAAGTTAAGAATCATCATGACTGTCAGCTGCTTCAGAGGAGCACTTATAGAGAAGCAAACAAAAGGACAGTGGCTGATTATTATTTTTAACTAGACCTGTGTCTTCGTAGACTTTTAGGCCCTTACCACAGTTTCACCTGAACCCTCTAATCTGGCCTAACTACTGTAATAGAAATGATACCTACAGATTAGGCAGATTTCTGAATAATGGCAAATTAGAATTCCACTCCCCTGGAGCACAGGGCACTGGTTCTCTAGCTTTAGAGTTCCTAAAGGTTCTCTGTGAAAGTATCATTTGCATTAAGTCCTATTTGTGTCAATGGGCAACAAGCATCCTAGGCACATCTAGTCAAGTGATATATAGGCCATCTGTGTTTTCAGAAACACCCATCCAGATTCACACTTTGGTGTAAATTCTCATATGCCTTTTTTTAATCTTTCAGAATGGGATCTGGGCAATATTGCTAAATTAAGTATCACAAAAATTACTGGTGCAGTAATAGTCACCTTTTTGTCAACTTCACTGTCTGAATCACTGCCAGAGGAGCTTGAAGAAACTAGTTCCTTTGATTTAGGCATTCTGAAAGAAAAATACATCACGTTAATTTACAAGTTACTCTACTACCTTCATAACTCTCCCCCAATCAAAAAATCAAAGACTCATTTCATGGTTCATTCTACCATTTTGTGGTACTAGACTTATTACACTGAGCATAAATTTTAATCTATGCTCTTCTAAATTGCAAATAATGTTCTGAACTCTGTAAGAGGAAAGATCTAAACATCATACACTCCCACACCTCTTTCTCAAAGCCAATAAGGTCTCTTTTTATACTTCATTTTTAGTCCAGGAGTGAAATGTCTGTGAGTATGGTAGATTGCAGGACACAGCTGACAATTATTGTTAAAACCTGAAGAAATGTGAATTCTATTCATTACTGCTTTAGACTTCTCACTAATGAGATCAAACCTAGTGTCAAATTATTCACTATGGGGAACTGACCATAAAACTCGCACATGAGGGAAACATCTGTACTATGCAAATACATATCTCATTAATTATGACATTATAATCACTTTTTCATGTTTTGTATAAGCTAATTTTTACTTTTGGCCTTATCAACTAAAGAACAGGTACTACAAAATTACACATCATTCACAATAATTCATTACATTTTACACTGATTTTCTACACTGAAATATAATTAAAATGTGAAGAATCTATTTATGAAAGGTGCAAAATCTTTCCTCAAATTCATACTATGCCTGTAGTTCCCCAGGTCCCCCTAGAGTTACAAATGCCTTGCTTCCAAGTGAATGTTTATTGAATGCCAGAGCACCAATCGGAGAGCCTAAACTATCAGTACGCCTAAACTACAAATTTCAAGGAATTCCAAAGGCATGTGCATACACACTATCAAAGTATCTTTTGCTCTCCATGTCTTAGAAGACTGGGTTCTAATTTTTGTTTGCTGTACAGGGCCTAGTAAAGACAATACTCTGTATATATCTGCCTCTATATACTTTAATTTCTCCTCAGGAAAAAAAACTCATAAATAATCTAGCTTTCTAGGCTACACTTGCAAATACTGTCATTAAATAACATGTTCCACAATAGGAGGTCAAGGTAAAAGAACTGGGCCATCCTAATCCTAAATGTAAAAGGCTCCAACCACACCCGACTCCCACATGCAGATTTTAACTGTTAATTTCTTTAAAGGAAGTACATTTAGACGGTAACAGTAACGTTCACAACTATGTTTCATACGTTCTTCATGTTACTACCCCGTTTTACAACCTTGTATCTAAAATCAATTTAGTTCAGTTTTTATACTAGCTAATACAAATGCCAAAAAACTGTCTAAAAAGCAATGATATTAAGCAATCTATTTTTCGCTCTGCAACAGTCAAGCACTACAATCTGCCATTAAAAACTGTTTGGGGACTTAAAATCATTTCAAAGAACCACCTTGAATTCACCCAAATAAGAACTCTGTTCAAAAAAAGTGGTAGCTAAAGTCAGCCTCTATGAACTTCTGACAAAATCTACTTTTACTTAACGAGCCTTTAGTGTTCCAAAAAGGGGGAGAGGACAGACTTGCATTTCAGATAAATAATACCGAAAGCGATATTGTAGAATAGACACAAAACGCAACTTTAAAAAAAAAAAAAACCGACTCTTAGATGTTTGCTAATTACGTGGGAGAGGATTAGGAAAAAAACTAGATGAAGAATCTGGTACAGCATGAGGGTGGTAAGCACCCCAAGAAGGGGTCCCGCGGTGCTAAGAAGCTGGCAGAACCCCCGGACTGGCAACAGCGTGAGCAGGGAGCACAGGCTGGTCGGAGGGGGCGTGGGAGGCGGCGGAGTGCGGAGAAGACCTTCTGGAAAGAGGCGGGACTTGCACCAAGCGCCATTTTCTTCCCTCGAAGCGTTCCCTCCCCCGTACACCAGCCATTCTCCCCGCCGCCCCCTCCCGATCGTATCTGCCCTCCCCCTCCCCAGCGCGCCCCGAGCGTTCAGGGAAAGGGCGGGGGCTCGAGCGAGGCCGGAAGGAGAAGCAGGTCCGCACGCGCCCCGCCCGGACTAGTCGCCACCGCATTGTCCTGGGGGTGCCACGACCCCTTCCCCACAGCTCCTCACCCCTGGGCGGCCAGCAACCAGCTGCCCAGGGCAGCAGCACGGCTGCCTCAGCTCAATTCCCAGGGTAGACATCTGGCGCTGAAGGGCCCAAGGCAACGGGCACCGGGTCGAGGGGAGGGGGCCCAGGACGCCGAGGCTGGAAAGGGGGAGGTCAGGCAGAGCCGCCATTTCCCTTCAGCCGTTGCAGGCGAGAGGAGGGAAGGGCCGCAGATGGTTCACGGCCGGTCGGGCGGGTGGGGGTCGAACGGGTGGCAGCCCAGAGGAATAGGGGCGGGAGTCCAGTGCACTCACGCTCTGCTCCTGCAGTCTTGCACCCTCCTGCTCTCTCGCTCGCGACTGACAGAGAACCGGAAGTGACGGAAACCAAGAGTCGCCGGGCCGGCCCCTCTGAGACCGCAGACACGTGATGGGGCGTGGCCTCCTCTCGGAAACCAACACATTGTCCTACCCTTTCCAGGGCTTTAAAGGGCCCGCCCCTCGTCCCGAAGGGATGCCAGGAAAGTGAAATGCGGCAAGATGGCATCTGCCGTATGAGTGAATTGAAGGCGCTAATGAAAAAATGAATGACAAGCACCGAGCTTGTTCCATTGAAGTGAAGGGTCCTTACTGAAAAAGATCAACACTCTGGCTCATTTTCTTAGAAATTATCTTCCTCTTACCCCTGCCCTACCTCTCTCAATATATGACTGGCAGCTGAAATCCGAAGGAGGAAGCCAAAGTCACAGTGTTTAATTCCGAAAAGGGCAAGAAATCTTTGCAGAAGTCCCTGGCCACACAACCTTTATTTCTAAATTGCAGTCCTGGAGATGTAGGATAGTTCACAGAAAGCAAGAGAAATCCATACTATGAGCAGGAATATAGCTAGTAGATTATTTGAATATATATTTGATGAATGCCTATTATAGCCAAGGATACGTAGAAGGTTATTTATTAAACAAAGGTTTATCAAGCACCCGGTATGTCAGATACTGCATGAGACACTATGTATGTTACTCATCCTAACAAGCACCTTCCAAAGTAAGAATGATTATTCTGTTTTATAGATGAGGAAACCAACGTTAAATAAGTTGCTCAAAGTTATAGAGGGGACTATGATTCAAACCTGGCCACCTTTCGACTCACGCTGCTACCTACTGAGGGAGAATGGAAAATTTAGACCCCACTCTTACTTGGTGCAGTGTCAGGCTAAATAGCTACTTTTTTAAAATGAGGCCCGAAGCCGTGGCTCACAACCGTAATCCTACGACTCTGGGAGGCCCAGGCAAGTGGATTGCTTGAGCTTAGGAGTTTAAGAGCAAGAGTGCTACCTCCTCTCAACCAAAAATAGAAAAACTAGGAGGGTGGCACCTGTTTTTCAGTGGGTAGGCACCAGTCCCATATACCGATAGTGACCAGTTCCAACCCAGCCCGGCCAAACTGCAACAAAAAAAATACCCGGGTGTTGTGGGCACCTGCAGTCCCAGCTACAGGGCAGGCTGAGGCAAGAGAATCACCTAAGCCCAGGAGTTGGAGGTTGCTGTGAGCTGTGACGTTACAGCACTATACCAAGGGCGATAAAATGACTCTCTGTCTCTAAAAAAAAAACTAGCAGGGCTTGGTGGCACACCCCTGTAGGCCCAGCTACCTGGGAGACTACAGCAAGAGGATCACCTCAGCCCAAGAGATTGAGGTTGCTATGAGCTATCATGATGCCAAGGCACTCTATCCACAGTAGCAGAGTGAGACTCTGTCTCAAAAAAAAAAAAAAATTGTTGCATAATTTCTTTTATATGAAGTTTCAGATACCGGCAAAATTAATCTATTGGAATAGAGATTGAGTTATACTGGAGGTTATCACACTGGGACAAGTATAGAGGAAATTGCTGAGGTGGTGAAAATAATCTTGGCCTGGGTGGTGGTTACACAGCCATATGTGGAGGTAACATCATTTCATTTGTATGCTTTACAATATATAATATACACTTCAATAAAAAAGTTGAAATAAAAAATAAAAATAGGCTCGGTGCCTGTGGCTCAATTGGCTAGGGCACCAGCCACATACACTTAAGGTGGCGGGTTCCAATCCCCAGCCTGGGTCCGCCAAACAACAATGATGGCTGCAACCAAAAAATGGCCAGGCGTTGTGGCGGGCGCCTGTGGTCCCAGCTGCTTGGGAGGCAGAGGCAGGAGACTTGCTTGAGCCCAGGAGTTGGAGGTTGCTATGAGCTGTGATGCCATGGCACTCTACCCAGGGGGATAGCTTGAGGCTCCATCTCAAATAAATAAATAAATAAATAGATAAAAATAAAAATAAATTAAATTACATCATTTGTCACTGATTGTATTATAGCCACTGTTTCAGCTTAATAGCCTGGAGTTTGCACACCCAAAGGCAGTTAGGAAAGTTCCCAAATGAACTGCCTGACCAAAGTTTTCTTGAGGACATCAGTGCCCAGGGGCATTGTAGGGGGAGCCTACTGGTCAGGATGTCTGGTTAGACTGGGCTCACGTATTGGGGTAACTAGTGAATTACAGGCTGTCTGGGCTGGGGGAGCCATAGATGTGATTCTCTCTAGAAAACTGGTTGCTGTCCAGCCTTCCAAACAGTAATCACTCCTTTCTCTCCCTCTCCTCCAAGACAGAAAGAGCTGCAGTTCCCAAAGGGTTTTGAGCATCTGAGAACTGCCTAAGGTCCTTTCTCTGTACATTTATTTATTCAGTATGAGTGAATATAAGCTCAGCTAAGCTCTCTGTGCAGAGAACTAAGCCAACAGTAGAGAGAGCATTAGGAGTAAAGAAAGGTCGTTTTGGGCAGCACCTGTGGCTCAAAGGAGTAGGGTACTGGCCCCATACTCCAGAGGTGATGGGTTCAAACCCAGCCCTGGCCAAAAACTGCAAAAAAAAAAAAAAAAGAAAAGAAAAGAAAGAAAGAAAGGTCGTGTTTTGTTTTGTTTTTTGCACTCAGATCCAATGAAGTCCAAGCACCTCTACTTTGAGATTTACTTGCCTGCATTGAATGCAGAGGAGAGAGACTCAATCTTCCTTTTTGTCACAGCTATGGAATTATTCCAGGTTCAAGGTGGCCACCCCTAATAAAGTCTTATGCTGTAATGAGCGGCAAGAGAGGATGTCCAGTGCCCAGGAGGCAGAGGAGGCTGCTGTAGTCCCTAGCAGAAAGCACTTGGTATGGTAAGAATAGTGCTCACCTGTGACCACCAGGCCCTCCAGCAATCTCATTCCCTGCAGTAGGAGATTATTTGTGGTGCAGAATCCCCAAATATGAAGAGGAACAGCAGGTGGAAGAATGGTAAGAGATTTGGCAAAGTCAAAGAATCCTGTAGAAGCTCAGGATGCAGAAAAGAGATGCGACAGAAGGCTAAGGAAGAGCAGTGGGATGCAAAAAAGGGGAAATGTTTTGGTCTACGTATAGAGCAATTAGACCAGTGGTTCCCTTATCCCACCCCCATAGGAGAAGATAATTACATATTTTCTGGAAAAAAATGGAGTGGAGGATGGGATGTGTTAAGGGGACAAGGGGCAAATATAGGAAATTGAGTCGAAGTCTGAACATTATGTGTGAAAGCAACTCTCCCCAGACCCAACTCCCTTCTAGCATAAGGTGACCAGACATCCCAATTTTTAACAATTTGTCCTGCATCCCGCCACGTTTCTAAAAAGTCCCAATTTTTGGAAAGAATGCATGACAAGCTAGGGAACGGCAGGACAACTGGAAGGGAATATAGGGCTGCTGAAAAGGTTAATGTAACTCCATTTGGGACTGAAGAGGTTAATGTAACTTCATTTGGAAATGAAAAGGCTAATATAAACTCCCTACTCCCCTCCTGGGCAAGGTCCCCCAGGTGGACCGGCTCCCTACTCCTTTGAGCCCCACAGGCACCACCCTATACATAATTTTTTTTAATGTATTATATTTGTACATTGTACTTATGTTGAAATTAAAAATACATATTACAATACTATTTTTGCATTCTATGAAAATTTTGTTGCTCCATATAGACCAAATTTTTAATTAAGAACCACACCCACCCCCATCAATGGTGTCACTCTTTACCAATGTTAAAATCTGGTCACCTTATTCTAGCACCACTTGGCTTAAATACTAATTAATTCCTTAAAATATTTCATTGTGAAACTCTTAATCATAATAAAATAAAAGTATCCATTAAAATAAACTCTGGGCTCGGCGCCTGTGGCTCAATGGGCTAAGGCACCAGCCACGTACACCTAAGGTGGTGGGTTCGAATCCCCAGCCCGGGCCCGCCAAATAACAATGATGGCTGCAACCAAAAAATGGCCGGGCATTGTGGCGGGCGCCTGTGGTCCCAGCTACTTGGGAGGCTGAGGCAGGAGACTCGCTTGAGCCCAGGAGTTGGAGGTTGCTGTCAGCTGTGATGCCATGGCACTCTACCCAGGGGGATAGCTTGAGGCTCCGTCTCAAAAAAAAAAATAAAATAAAATAAAATAAAATAAAATAAAATAAACTCTGACACCATGCAGTGTTTTTGGACTCTGTGCAGCTCCACACCTACCTAAAGAAATTATGCTTAATATTCAAGGTAAACCACGTGCACTTAAATTAATATGGCATCATCTGCATCCCCACTGCTTCCCCCTTTTTAACAAATATTTTCACTGAGATTCAGTGTTACTGAGGGAACTGGCCAGTGTGCCTGATGTAGGTTTGGGTTTCAGTTCTCTGAGCATCCGGAAGTGGAGGCTATTAAGGAGGTATGCATTTTTAGAAGCAGGGAGACCTGATACTATGCATGCAAATTTAGTTGGCTCAATTTCCTTGGGTATGATATTTCGTAAAACCAATAGAAAATCCTTGATCCCCAGTGTAGTCCATTTTTTAAAAGAGTAAATATAATTTGAGAAAAAGAAACAAAAATAATTCTTTACACTTGGGTAAAAGAAAGGAACATGTTTATTTTAAACAAAATAAGACTACAGTTGCTTTCAAATCATGGGAAGGAGGAATATTTACATGCCTAAGTGTTGTGTGGGATAGACAATAGCTCCTTAACAGGAAAATTCCTAGAGGACATTTTTAAATGTGAAAGAGCCCACACCCCCTACTCCAGGCCTTGGTCTGGAAGAAATGGATGATACCAAAAAGAAGTTAAATAAATGTACTGAATTTGGAGAATCTGTAGGTGTTCCAGAAAAGAAGGTAGGCTTGGGAGCAGTGACTCAGTAACTATGAAAAGGCTAAAGCTGGGGGAGGAGACAGGCAGGGAGCAATTGCTGGTGGCTTAGAGTGTGGCTGGGCCCTGTTCCCATGGTTCTCTGCAAGGCACTGTGCTATTGACAGCATTACTCACTTCCAAAGCTTCATAAAAAGACTTATTCAAGTATTGGGACATTATTTTGAAATGTTACCCAGTGCCGCTCTTGTTCCCAGCTCTTCCTGCTTTCTGAACCTTACCACTGTCCCTCCTCCCATCCCCATTCGCTCACCTAAAACATTCCGCAGGAGAAAGATATCACAGCAGAGCATAGGACTCAGGTGCTTGGCTTTTCACTTTCAAAATATTAGGATTCCAGGCATAAATTACAGATTTAAAATAACATGTGATTAGTCAAAAACAGTTCTTTCTAACCCCACTTCCCTCTAGATATTCTTATGATTGTAAAAGGGAAGAATCAGAGGAGAATGGAGAATAGGACTCCTCTTCAGTGTCTTTTTTTCCCCTTTTTTTCGAGAGAGGGTCTCACTCTGTTGCCCTGGCTGGAGTGCAGTGGCATCATCATAGCTCACTGCAGCCTCAAACTCCTGGGCTCAAGGGATCCTCCTACCTCAGCCTCCTAAAGTGCTAAGATTACAAGCTCAGGCCACCATGCCCAGTCACTTTAGTGTCTTTGAGGAGTTACACTACTCTTTGTCCCCAGAACAAACCAGGGGAAGGAAGGAACCATCAAATCTCCAGAGGAGTTTGGGGATCTGAGAGCAAAGGAAACTAGAGCTTTACTTTCCAGGTGGGCAGGGTCTCTTCTCCCACCACTTCTCAGCCCCATAGACAATATATCTCTTCATGCCAAAGAAGCAGGCCTGCAGTGACTGCAGGACTCAGTGGAATGTCTTCCCAGCCCCATAGACAATATGTCTCTTCATGTCAGAGAAGCAGGCCTACAGGACTGCAGGACTGAGTGGAATGTCTTCCTCTTTGGCCAAGAGTGACACAGATGTGTCACTGACAGCCATCAGACCCAGGGAAGCCTTGCAGTCAGGACAAGGCAATCTCAGCAGCCATGACTTGCATAGAGTGGGAGCAACAAAAGATATCTCAACAAATTCCAGGGTGAAGAAGTGGGAAGGACAAGAACCAAACATGATGACACTTAAGCCAAGGCCAGCATGGGCAGATGGGGACAATGGGCTCCAGTCCACCGCCACCCTTGATGTTCTGACACCATGAAAGCCCAGAATTTAGAAAAAGAGAAGAAGGCCAGGGGAGAAATAATGATTTTGCCCTGAAATTGGCTAAGATTAAGCTGCTGCCACTATGGGAAACGGTGATCGTTAAACACAATCATAAAAAATCCAAGAAAGTCACATCATTCAGGAGTCTGAGTTTGTAGCACAAAAGTCACAACAGTAACATACAAAGAGGAAGAAACAAGAAATAAAGGGGGAAAACAGTGTTATGTGCCAGGGACTTGGGGTCAACAACCTCTGGTTTAGAATCCAGGCTAAAACAGTGACACAGATCATAGCATGAATGGCCATGAGAATAACTTCTTCTGAAATATTTTGGGGAAACTTAAGGAAGTCCCATGGCACATAAAATGGTAGCACCAAACTCTCCATCTGGATATTAAAGAATATGGTCACTTTGGATGTCTAGATGTTTTAGGGACACCTAGAATGGTGTCATCTGGATCATACATGCAAAAGGGAAACTAAGTAAAATAAAACCCTAGTGGTCTTCCATTCAGTGATGCTGAAGCATTGAGAAGGGAGACACAGTGGAAGGGGGAGGGAATACACTGAATGCTTCTGTTTCCCTGCAGATTTATATATTGAATCCCAGTGGGATGATATGAGACAGGGCCTTTAGGAGGTACTAGTCGTGACAATGTCACTCTCGTGAGTGCATTAGTGCCCTTATATGAAGGCACGAGACAGAGCTTGCTTCCTCTCTGTGCTCTCCGCCACGAGAGGATATAAGATGGCCATCTGCAAACCCGGAAGCAACCCACACACACACACATAACACACACATGCAGGCACCTTGATCTTGGACTTCCCAGACTCTGGAATTATACAAAATAAATGTTTACAGTTTAAGCCATCCAGTCTAAGATAATTCTGTTCTAGCAGACTAAGACAGGAGTAGTATTCCCTCTCCGCAAGAGGAGACACAGGAAGCATCTCTATTTACAAAGTGTGAGCTATCGCCCTCAGATTCAGTCAAGTGAGAAAAAGTTAAGGAGAAAAAAGCTTTGCTTAACAGGCTGTGAAGAAGACGGGAAATGGAATTTCCTTTCTCCCTTTCCCACCCTGCTCAGCCCTGAAGAGGTCATCTAGCAACTGAGAGGAAGAAACCAGTAAGTGTGCCTCCCCACCCCCTCAGCTGTATAGGCCTGGCTTGGGTGGGCTACAGCACAGGAGCAGAAAGCCAAGAGCAATCAAACCCAAAGAGGAAAAATTCCTCTGTCAGTAGCTGTAGCAGCAACGCTGGTCATCTAGAAACGAAAGCGGACATTTGGATATGGGTCAAAGGGAGGAAAAGAAGGACAGCATTTGACCCCAATGTGCAGCGGGGTAACCCACTCACTGAAATCTTCTTCCACCAAACAAGCTGCTACAGGCCCTTCCATTTTATCTATTCTCAGAAATTGACTTTCACAGTACAACATAAAAAAGTGAATAATTTGTAATTCCAGAAGTTGAATACTGCTTCCCCCTCAAGTAATTATAAATAAACATGAACTACATGTAAGGTCATATGCAACAGAGTAACAGGAATATATTTAAGGAAGCTATTTAAATACAAACTGCTGAGCACTTGTCCCACAGGGTGACTTTTCTGAACTTGGTACTAGCGCTATTCTTGGATCCAACTTTCATTAGCAATGCTGTGTCACCTTTTATAGAGGAATGCATTTTGTAATGGCAAATACATATACACCATTTATGGCAGGTGAATAGCATAACTCCTCTTAGTAGCCAAATCTGACTCATTTAATGTACTATAAAATAGTGTAGTTTATAGTAAATATGCTACAACTTACATACTAATGAGTGCTTTCTCCTTCAAAAGTCATCTTCTCAGACTCTATATAATCATTGCAATGACTCTGACATTGGTCAAAGTTAACTTTTAGAACTACTCTTTGAGAATGACTGTCAGAGCTTGAGGCTTTTTTCCACCCTTCATGTACTTGGTCGTGGCTGTTAAATACCTTAAAGGCAATCTGCACCTATTGAGAGACCTGCATCCCAATCCCCCTTCTACTTTTTGTAATTTACCGGTATGACTTGTGCAGAGTCCCGTTACGATTAATATTCCCCATTTTGCAGTGGGAGGTGTGGTATCTGAGATGGCCAAATCAAGGCACTGCACTAGGGAGGTGTTTGGGGTCTGCTGTGGGGTGCTTATGTAATTTCCTTCTTGAGAATCACTGATGGAGTGGATATACCCTAGTCACCTAGGAGCACCCTAAAAGCACCAAAGGGAGCAATGATGGTCCAAGGACTATCATTTAAATAATTTTCCAATTACACTATTGCTTTGATCATCATAATTTTAGCCTCCACTAATACCAAGTATTACTACCCTGATCAGAAGGCAAACACTCAAACAGAACAAGCAACGAACGCTGCACTTAACACGCAGGCACACATACTCAAGTTCCATGTTCTTAAACAAGGCTACCTTCGTAAGGGCACCCCCTTATGCTCCTTTCAACCAAAGGGGAAATCCCCCAGGAAGGCCCCACAACCAAGAAGATAAGAAAGAAGTTGAGGACCAGTCAAGGAAGGGAGTGGGGGAAGGGAGACAGGGAAGAAAGAAGTTGCCTTCTGAAATCCAAAACTTTTCTTGGCTTGGCGCCTGTGGCTCAATCGGCTAAGGTGCCAGCCACATACACCTAAGGTGGCGGGTTCGAATCCCCAGCCTGGGCCCGCCAAACAACAATGATGGCTGCAACCAAAAAAATGGCCAGGCGTTGTGGCGGGCGCCTGTGGTCCCAGCTACTTGGGAGGCTGAGGCAGGA
>CAUYQV010110363.1:0-45392 GCA_963574575.1 Galagoides demidoff
GGGCGTTGTGGCAGGTGCCTATGGTCCCAGCTACTTGGGAGGCGGAGGCAGGAGACTCGCTTGAGCCCAGGAGTTGGAGGTTGCTATGAGCTGTGATGCCATGGCACTCTACCCAGGAGGATAGCTTGAGGCTCTGTCTCAAAAAAAAAAAAAAAGAGGTCTATGTAGAAAGTGATTGTATGTCTTTTTAACAGCCTCTAAAAGTCTTTTTTGTAAGCCTTTTCGGAAGTAGTTTCCTCTTTTCCTGTTGGACTGTCTAGTTGGCACATGCCTCTGGGAAAGGGGATCTGCTTTTCAATAGTCTTGGTTAAAAATTGAACTCTCTGCTGAAAAGCGCATTGCCTTCTGCCTCCCCCCAGCCCTATCTGATTTGCCAGTTACTTCCTTCAGATACCTTTCTCCTTCTCTGACACCTGTGCTGACATAACATTTCCCCCCACCTGGCAGGCACCTGCCAATTCTCATTGAAAAATGATTGCTAAACATTTCAGCACCAGCTCTGGAGAAGAGTTCCCTCCTCTGCCCACTGGTGCCATAGAAACCACCATTGTTCCTCGTAATTGTGAATCCAAACCTACCTTGTAGCTCCCGCTCCTGCGCCTTCATGGGCTTTGGAACAGAACAAAGAGGGAAAGCCTTTGTGCAGGACGGTGTTTTGCCACATGGCACCTGGAGTACCAAAAGGTGCATGGAAAGGAATCTGCACCTTGAGACACAACCTCACACACACACACAAACCAGGAAGCAGGCGTGGAGAAGCCAGGCTCACTGGGCAGTGCTATTTAATCACACAGAGGTCATGGTGCATGTCAGACAACTCAGCCATTCTTGTTTTTAACATTTTTCAGGATTTAATTCTGCAGGCCATGTTCATACATACTGAGAAGGAGAACATATCACCCATATATTTTTAAAAGGCATTAATTAAGTTGAGCTCTGACACCCAAGAGTAATGGTCCCTGACCTAAGCCCTAACCTCCAGCTAGGGAATTGGGATGATGCTAATGATTGTTGCACAATCAGATCTGTGTCCCATTTTGAATATAGGTCAAAGGATGACTGTTCTCGGCAGAAAACAAAAATAATCTTTCTAAGACACCATTTCATATTAGCATAGGCCCATATGCTCAGGATCAGAAAGAAATTATGTTATATCTAAAAGAAATCACACTGGAAGAAAAATCCCATTGGCGGCTAAGGCATTTGGCACTGGAACTACATTTCTGTAAGCCTTTATTTACTGACTGCAGATAAATCTTGACCTGAAATTAATGGAAATCTGTGAGCATGTCCTGGTGAAATTTTGGAGACTCATATGAACTGCCAATTTTGAATGATTTTATCCTAGGACTTTCCTTGTGCTACTTTCAAAAAGTCCAGCTTCAAAATGTTTGAAACTTCGATGTAAAAAGCATCACAATTCATATTAGTTCATCATGAAGTCCCATAGAAACAGATCAGGTCACGTATATGAACGGTTAGATTTAATTATTTTTTATCTGGCTGCTACTATTGAAATCATAGTCCTGCTGCTGAGGAGATAGCTTACCCACTTGGGGATAAATCGACAACTCCTTTCTACTACAATTCTTGGTGAATATTCTCTCGAATGAGATCTATCATTAACATTAATGTATGTCCAACTATAATTTATAAAAGAAGTCCTTTAGTAAGCACCAATCAACTAGTTGGTGATGCTTACACAACATTTCATTTGGGTTTGTTTGCTTGAAAATAACCAATGTTTTAAATCCTTCAAATGCAATATCACATAGAATTAGAGACATCTACTGAACCTCACCAATTGCTGTGGACATGAAATTCAGCCTATTCTTCAATACGGTTCTTGTACTGGATCCCTGAAATAATTTCAAACATTTAATTTTCTGTTTTTACTCTCTGTACCTTTAAGAATTCAGTGAAAGTAATAGGGTTGGGGGTACCATGGATACTGAGGTAATAAAAAATGTAAAGCCAAATAGCTTGGGGCCAATCCAGTTCTACCATGTAAAATAATCACTAGCTGGAGCAAATGGATGCTTTGAAGATGTAACCTAAAAAATTATAACTCTGGCAAAGTTAGGTAAATTGAGAATTCTACGTGTGGTGTGCAGAAGACTCATTACTTGTTCCAAAACAGTGATGTTAATATCTCCATGTGTAAAATAAAAGAGTGTGACCACACAGATGCAGCTTCAGGGTGGAAATTAAGGTGCGGAGTCAGTGTCTTCATCTGCACGCTCCCCAGCAGGGTGGGCTTGAGTAGATCACTTGATCTGTGTTTCCTTTCCTGTTCCGTCTCTCTAAATTCTCACATGGTAAACCCTGGACATAGTCCTTGGCCCACAGTAGGGACTCAATAAATCTTGGCCATTTGGATGACGATTCCCTGGCTTAAAATTCTATAGAAGGAAAAAAGTGAGCCCTGGATTCTCACTTCCACACTCATACACCTGATCACACACAGGTAAAGAGACCGGCCAGCTCCCTTTGTAGAATCAAATCTGATTCATCCAGTGGGACAGTGGACAAGAAAAGTCCATGTAGGAACTGAGAGACACATGACCTTAAAACTTGTATTTCCCTGAAAGGGCACGAGGTACGGGTGTATGGCACACTTTTTGGGTGCAGGGCACAACTACAAAAGGGACTCTACCTAAAAAGTTAAAAAATTGTGAACTGGTTGTTTGTACCCTCACAATAACCTGAAATTAAAAATAAATAAATAAACTTATATTTCCTGACAGTTGACTATCCCACAAAACATACACTTACCATCGTAAAGCTGGAAAAGGGCTCTTTGATTGTTTGTTCAAAATCTGTGCCCTCCTATGCAAGAAGTACGAAGGGCTCTTACCTGTTACATGGTATACCAGGTGGTCCATTATTGAAATCAATCGTTCATTTATGCACACATTCAATATTGTTTTAGAACTTAAAATACTGACTTCCTTTTCTTTGAAAATTTATTTAAATGAGATAATGAGGTTGAGAAGTTTGCAACCTAATGCTTATTTGCTATTTCAATTGCATATCAATATTACAGTAAATCTCTTGGAGAAAAAATGTTGCTGTGATATGGGTGGGCAAGCTAGGGCTCTCAGGCCAAATCCAGCCCCTGCCTACGTTTGTACAGCTCACAAATAAGAATGGTTTTCACATTTTTAAATGGTTCCAAAAAATCAAAAGAAGAATAGTATTTCATGGTTGTATTATATATTACAGTATATTATATTATATATTATTTTATTAAAAAAAAATTCAAATTTCAGTGCCCATAAGTAAAATCTCTGAACAAATCATTTACATACTGATGCTCCCCTCACAGTACAGAGGAGAGTTGAGTAACTGAACAGAGATTGCATATGGCCCACAAAGCCAAACACCTTTATTATCTGGTGCTAACTCTGCTGAAATACAGCAAGGCCCACTACCAAAAAAAAAAAATGCACAAACACCATTAGAAACAGGTTTTAAACCAAAAATCCACTTGGAAGTCAGTTGTTCATGAAACCAAATAATAAATGACAGTTTGACTCCTGGAATAGCTCAGAGACGCTGATTAACTTACAATTCCTGTTAACTGTAGCACTGACATCCCAAGTTATGAAGTTTAGAAGCAGGTGACTAAGTTGCAGAAAAGAGGAGAAAAAGATTTCCATAATCTTCTCCTGGTTGAAAGATGAGGGCACATGTGGGGCTCAGGGCCCCTGGCCAGGGTGCTGTCCTGAGCACAGGGACCTGACATTGTACGTATTCATACTCCTCACAGTACACAGCCAGAGGTATTTACAGGTGCACAGTATCTACCTGTTAAACCAAGTAGGATCTATACTTCCATGTTCTTTATGTGGAATGGTCAATATGGCCCAAATTTTCTCCCACAATCCTTGTCTCTTTATCTTTTTTTTTTTTTCAGTTTTTGGCCAGGCCTGGGTTTGAACCCACCACCTCTAGCATATGGGGCCGGCACCCTACTCCTTTGAGCCATAGGCGCCGCCCCCAATCCTTGTCTCTTATTATCAGCCAAACTTTTATAAATTCAAATCCTTTCTTAAAAATGATCATTTCAACTTTAGAATTTAGGTCAGTGATTTTTCAACTTTTGTTTATTGTGAACTGCAGGAAGAAATACGTTTTACATCACAACCTAATACACACAGCCATATATGCCTATAACTAAAGCTAAATTCAAACAGAACCTGTCTACATGCAAAACTGTCTATTCTATCTATTGTATTTAATCATTTTTAAAGTCTCACCAAGCTTACCAGGATGGTCTAATACCATACTAATGGGTCGTAAACCACAGTTTGAAATTGTTTCAACACAAACAGCTGGATACTCACAAGCGGGTTGATTGGATCAGTTATTTCTAGACTATCAATCCAGCACCTTGATGAGTACCTGGCCCAGACACTGGGATATCATGATCAATAAAACACCCTTCCTAACCTAGAAGGGCAGAGGTTGAGAAGGGAGGCACTAAACCAGCAACTGACAGGGAGGGGGTACACACAGTCACAGTATCAGGCCTCCAGCACTAAGAAAAGAAACCTGACTCCCAGGACCACATTTGCTTCCATTTAACTAACATCTTAATTAACCTTGGATTTCAGGCATGGCTTCCTCTTTTGCTATTGAGATCCAATCACTCCCCAAAATTTAAACCAATTTTACAAGTAGAAAGAACTTTAAGCTATATTTAGCTTAAATGGAGACGTAAATTGAGCATAAGGATAAATGAAGCTGGAATTAGGTATTTAGAAGTTTGCTTTTTAAGTAGAAAAGGCATTTGTTTTGTCCAGTATCATTAAGGTCTTTTAAGTTTATTTTAATTCATTTTTATAACCAAATTACTATATAATGGTATTATTATTATAATGCATTTGAAATTGCAGAGTATTTATAATCATGAAAATACTAACTTGAAATATATTGGTAATATGTTTTTGTAGCCATTACTATTTTAATAATAATGTATGATCCAATGATGCAATTAGACATTTCATAAGCAGAGAAATTCACAAAAACAAAGACACAATACTCAATTGTTGTACTTAAAATTACAGCCCAAAGAAAACCGTACCTGAAAGAGGTTTATCTCACGTGTCTTAAAGATTTATAGTTAATTAAAGTAAAACATGGGTAGGTAATTTTAAATGCACTGCAATTTCATCCATTTAACAAAGAACTCATTTTCCTGGTATAAATTGTAGGTATGAGTGTGCACGGGGTTTTTGTTTTTAAAGGAACTATACCTATTCCCATTTATTTGATGGAAATTTCCTAAGTGTTTTCCTCCCGCTTTTCCCCATCTTACCCAAGCCCAGGGGTAAGAACTGGATGCCTGGGCAGTGCCTTTGGCTCAAAGGAGTAGGGCACCGGCCCCCTATACCAGAGGTGGGGGGTTCAAACCCAGCCCCGGCCAAAAACTGCAAAAAAATTGATGTCTTTTTTGTCAGTCCGACACTAGCCCATCAGAGTCTGGCCATCTCTACAACCCAGATACGCCCAGAATCGGCCTCCTTTCCTCTCTCATTTGCAGAACCTACGTCCAAATCACCACTTATTTCTCCTGCCCAAACTCCTGAAGAAACTTATTTCTCCAGGGAGAAAGTATCCCCGCTTTCTGTTTTGCTTCTGAGAATTCCAGGCTTTACACACAGTAAGAGTCATCTATAAAATTTAGACCAGAGCGCGTTATTCATGCTGCTTCCGAAGCCTCAGTGGTTGCCGGGCCACTAACCTGCCCTCGCCCCTGCCACCACCTTCTCTCTGTACGTGCCTATCAGTCCATCAAGCTTGCTTTCATTTCTCAGATGTGATGGTTAATTGTATCAACTTGGCTGAGCCAAGGTGCCCAGGTATTTGGACAAACGTTATTCTGAACGTTTCCATGAAGGTGATTTTTGAGTAAGATGAATACAGCGTTTAAATGGTAGACTTTGAGTTAAGTGGATTACACTCCATAATGTTAGTGAGCATCATTTAATCAGAGGAGGGGCTGAATAAATCAAAGACTCTCTGCCTCTCTCTCTCCCCTCTCGTTTTGTTTCATACACACACAAAAGCAGAAAGCAATTCTGCCAGGAGAGGGGCCTTTGAACTTGAACTGTAGCTCTTCCCTGAGTCTCCAACTATCAACCAACCCCATCAGAGTTTTCTGATTCCCCAAATCTCCTTACACAATTATGTTAGCTAATTCCTTAAAACCTCTCTTCTCTTCTCTCTCTCTCTCTCATCCCATAGGTTGTTTCTCTGGAGCACCCTAACCATAAAACACCAAACATACCAACCCTTCTCTTGCTATGATGCCCTTCCCTGTGCTGCTGTCTATCTCTGGAACCCCCTCCAGGCTTAGTCCGTACCTTCCTCCTTATACGATCCCTATTTCAGCTCGTTTTACCCCATTTCACTTACACATTTTGGGAACCTCCCATCCCAAAATGACTTCTTTTGTTAGCTTACATGTTGTCTGGTTCCCCCTGACAGATTCCAAGTTCCAAGAGAGAAAACACCTGTTATGTCTTGTTCCCTATTGTGTCGCCAGCCCCTAGAATAATACCTGAGACATAAGAAGCCTTCAGTAAGGATTTGTTGAATAAATGAATTAGTTAAAATGTTGAAGTTCGAATGACTTCCTGGACATCAGTTAAATATCAGCATTTGTTAAGTCTAAGAGGTCATCTCCATTTACATTTTATACAATCAACGAAGGAGAAAGCCAGTTAAATACTGCACGAAAAAGTTGTAATTCTCCTTAGTCCCCGCACATATCATAATACTTATGTCTTCAATGGGAAAACTCAGATATATACTAAAATTCTCTTAAAGCTGCTTTTTTTCATAGTTTAGTGAATAACTCTCTAAATCAGAGCAGGAACTTATTCTTTCTTTGTAAACATTTATGGTTAAAAGTTCTTTCTATTCTTCTATGACCGACCAAATAGTCTTGTCCATGGGTGGATCGAGAACACAGGTTTTACCTGCTAACCAGTTTTTTTTTTTAAATTAACAAAACAATATTGTCCATATTTCTAAAATCAAAGCAAAATAGTGATTTTTTCATGGATGATTTTACTTTCTTTTTTTCATTCAACTGTATTAAACATTTTATTAAAGACACCTGAGAGAAGATTGTCATTAAAGATTGATGACTCACAGAAGGAACTGGAAGGAATCACAAGACCTGAGGTAGAGTCATGATAAGACCTGATGACTGTGTGCACCTGTTTGATGATGTGGCTCAGCCTTTCACTTGAGTTATCTTGTTCATCACTTGATCGTCTATAAATAGGACACATACCATCCCTCCACTGCAGAGTATGAGCTACCAGGTTCAGCACATTAGTCTGCTCATCAATGCAAACGCTTTGCAAGGGAGTGGGGGAGAGTTGGCAGGGAAAGACAAAAAGTGCGATGTGGCCGGCAAACTTGGGTTGTAGGGCATTCTACAAAAACCGTCAAAATTCCAACTTGGCTACTATTAGGAGTCGGGAGTTTTTGAGATAGGCACTTCGTCAAGCTCTTTAAATTATAGTTTTTTGATCTATAAAAACAGGGATCCCATCGACTAGATTTGGTGTGTGTCCTATGTGAGAAACCAAGTGCAGGACCGTCACCAATGCTTTCTCTCAGCCTTCTCTGGATGGGTCAGCGTGGCTGTTTCTATCTACTAGCTTGTACAATAAAAATACAAAATACTATATAATATTTCTATTATAGTTTTAGGAATAAGAAAAGACTTCCTAAGCCATATTTGCTATGAACGTCTTAAAAGAAAAATAAATATTAAAATAACCCAAGTAATGACTTTTTTTTGAATAGGAATATTCTCGACTTCTAGGAAATTGTTTAACCTAGGAAACGTATAGCTTTTCAAACATAATGTCCAATGACCAGACTCTGATAGTCAATTGTCAATTCTCCTTTGCTCTAAGAATGTAATTCTGATGTCTTGTAAAAGTGATAGATACAGATGTAAAATCAGAGAGACTGAATTCGATAGAAGTATGTTAAGTCTCTTTGTTTTCCTATTTGTTATATATATGAAAGTGTATACATTTTTCTTTTGCCTAGAATAATGCTACAGAAAAATTTTTAATTAAAAATATAACTTCCTAAAAAAATACATTAAATTGAGCTTAATACAAAAGTGTTTTCTGTGGATGATTCAAAGATCAATGCAAGAAGAATCACCTCCTGAGTGCCAAGATGAGTGCTGAGACTTTAGGACACTTCATCTCACTTAATCCTAATGTTTATAAGCTATAAATATATACATTTACATATATCGAGGTCAATTCATCATATAGAAAAGAAAATTGACTTCAGACAAGTTAAGAAACATAAGGTGAAAAAATTGTCAATGATGATTTTAGAACTTAAATTCTAACTCCACATAGCCTCTATTCATTAATTGCACCTGACAAAAATAAAAGTAAGCCAGTGTAAGGTAAACTGTAGGTTATCTGCTGTTTTCATTACTTTCTTCATTATCCCGATTAATACCATGATCATTAGATATTAGAAGGATTCGAGTTTTTTGAGTCTTCAGATTTTGAGATGGTGAGGTCCTTTGTCCTCCTGTAACCCTGGTTTCCCTTGTTTGTGCTCTCCCCCCCACCCCACATACACATACACACGTACACATACATGTTCAAACATACACACACATACATAGACACACACGCATACATACATATACATACATAACATACACACATACACATGCATACATACAGACACACATACATGCATACACATGCATACATCATACATACACACATATACACGCATACATACACACATACACACATACAAACACATACAGACACACATACACGTACATACATACAGACACATACACACATAGACACGCATACATACACACGTGCATACATGCACATATACATATACACACACATACTGACACACACGCATACTGACATACATACACACATGCATACATACAGACACACATACACACATACACGTACATACATACAGACACATACAGACACACATAGACACGCATACATACACACACGTGCATACATGCACATATACATATACACACACATACTGACACACACACATGCATACTGACATACATACACACATACATATACACATGTACACATGTATACACGTACAGAAACATATACATACACATATACACCCACACATACACACATACACACATACACACGTATACACATACACACACAGAGCTTTCTCTTCAGCCATCTCTCTCAACCTATACAGTGTCATTCAGTACCTGAAAAAAATATCTTCCATTTTCTTTCTCACTTGACTTATCTGCAAGTTCATTGATACCATCTTTATCTTTAGAGTGGTGAAGATTTATAAGGAGGCCCCTTTTGAAAATGAGCCAGATTTGAAGGACATAGTTTCATACTGGGGCTAAAATTTGCTCTTAAGACTTGTTTGATGCATTTTCTATTTTCATCTCCGTTTCTTTAACTGCTTTGCTCACATCACTCTTCGTATTTATTTCTCCTTGAAGAATTTGTTGTCACAAAAAATTAATTACTGCTGCTAATAAAATTAGGATTTCAGAAAAATGGACGCTTTGTAACATTATCCCTCCTTCTGGGAAACATACTTGTGCTCTCTAATGTGGAACTTAGGAGTTTTATAAATCTAGTACTTTGTTTAAATAGTTTAATGAGATTCTTATTTTATTCTTTTTTGTAATTATTTGTAGAATGTGCAGCTCTCGGTGATTTAATTCTTAAAAAACTAATTAGCGTGCTATGGAATGATTTGTCTTTTGTTAATTTCGATTAACATTACATTTTGGATTTGGTGGTGTATGTTGCACTGGATCCCCTGTGGGCATAGCTGGATGAAATGCATATTTAACTGTGTCCAATATAATCATTACTAATGAATGAACGAGTCAGGGAAAAGAATGGGTATTTTGATGAGCCTTTCATTTGAAGGCTAAGGTTTGAAATCCCGTAAAGGAATTGAAAAATATATTTTCCCAAATAATTATTTTTTAAAAACTATATTTTACTGTTGAAAACCACCTCCTGCTCCACAGAGAAAGATCAAAGATGATAACGATGATGGTGGTCATCGTGGGAATACGGAATAAAGAAAGAACAATTATCAGCGTTTGCTAAGTGCTTCTGTGGGCCCAACATCCCCACATTACTTGTTTAATTTTCACAATGACTCTGTAGAACATGTATGATTTTTATTCACATTTCACAAATGGGAAAATTTAGGGTTGGGTGGGTTAAGTAAATGATCTAAAGTCACATGGACAGCTAGAAGATAGCGTTAAATCCCAAGGTTCCAGACATAACATTTTAACCACTCTGACATGATGTGTTTAGTCTTTATGAATATAATCTCACAATATTTCTGTTTTACTTTAGTTTGCTGTTTTGTTTAACTTGTAATTTTTTGACAGTGGTTCTCAAGTAGAGATGATTTTATTCCCTCCTCCACCCCAGAGGAACCATTAGCAGTATCTGGCAGCATTTGGGGCTGTAGCAACAGGAGGCGCTACTAGCATCCGATGGGGAGAAGCCTGGGATGTTGCTAAATCCCTCAGGATGCTCAGGACAACCTCCTCAACAAAGGATGGGCTGGCCCAAAAGTCAGTACTGCTGAGCTAGAGAAACCGTGCTATAAGGAGTTGTCCAGTGAATGATTTTCTGGTAATCAGCCATTTGCATGACTTGATTTCTCTGTTCTAACTGCTCTGTTCAACACATTAAGACTCTGGGCTCCGTGTTTATGGGAAAGGGCTTATATCCCTTCAAGTCTCAAAGAGTAGAAGCCATGGTGACATTATTACTATTGCTATAGGAAAAATGTGAGAGCCCATTCTAGACTAACACTGTCCAACCCTGTCACATACTCAATGGTCACAACACTGCTCCAGGCAGGTACGATTTTCCCCATACAGTATTGTGGAGAAGAAACCAGAATAGTGCAGAGGCCAAATAACTTTCCTAAAATCGCATAGCTGGTAAGCATTCACATCCCAAGTACAGTTCTACACAACATACCACAGATATAATTAGCAAAAGAAATGTAGAGTCCTAAGTTTTGACCTGATCCTTTACTATACTAAAAATAGGACTTTTCCTGAAATAGAGTCAAGCATTTTTCAGCTTAGATATAACCAATTAGCCATTGGATAGGATGTTTGAGAAGACATGTTCTCATTACACAGAAAAATACCCTTGAAACGGTATAGTAAGAAAACAGAGTACTTATCTTGTAAACAGATGCTTTCTTTTCTTGGAAGAGAAAACCAGGGCAGAGAGAGGATGTGAGACTTGACCGTGTTCACACAGCAAGTCAGGGAAAGGCCAGGACCAGACAGCAGTTCTTGGGCTCCTCAACCCTCCTCCACCTTCCTGGGGTGGGCCCACCTCCTTCCTGCCCAGCGGGGGAAAAGCAGCCAGTTCATCCTCCTCTTGAACGCAAAATGCCTTTACGAACAAGGTACACAAATTCATTGTCGTGGCTATTTTCAGAAACTGTTTAGGACCACAAATATGTTGTGAAAAATCAGGCTTTTGAAGAAGAAAGATGAGACCATGAAATCCTACAATCCTCATTATCATGCAATCAAATCACTCTGGGAGACTAATGAAGGATTTTGGAGTGTTTTAGGTTTCTCAGAATCAGAGGTGAAGGAAGGTAATCGCATGACTTTAATAAGAAAAGGGTGATCCAGTTCAAACCACATAAGCACAAAGCCTGAAAATGACCCTCCTCCCAGCTCCTCACTTTGGTTCGGAGCAAACTGCCCTTCCGAATGCAGGCCTCTCCCTGCCCAGCTGACGCACTGACTTAAGAGAGAAGAGAGGGGGTTTCCCTCACCCTGTAACCCTCATCTCGTTTCTGAACCTCCATTGGTCAAGAGACAGGAAAGGAATACATGACAGGGAAGCACCTGTACCATAAGCCACATCTTCCCAAACCTTCCTCCTGCTCACACCGCTCCACAGTGGATGTAGAAGACCATCTAATGGGATTGGGGAAGAAAATACTTGACCATCTCTATGTAATCATTTTCATCACTACTGCATTCAGTTTACGGTTTTATTTGCTCAATACCATATACTATGCATAAGGACAGGAGTAGATGAATATAATTATAAATAAATATACATATTGGGGGATTACATATCCCTGTTTTATCATGTTGAGGGGTCACTGCTCTGTATGTTTTAGAATAGAAATGTTCCCTGACTTTTCTGAGGGTTCCAGAATGTAGACCTTCTCTTCCTCCCTGGAAAATACCCTAGTTTCTTCACCTACTAACCCTCATAGACCAACGCTAAGGTCAGAACTTACATTTCTGCCACCTCAAATATCAACCTCATTTCTCTGAAAAATCCATTGTAGATCCCACCTTGGCCACAAGATGTGGCTTTGCTTCTCGGACACACGTTGGGATAAGATCCGTTATCCCAACTCCTGAGCTCAAGGACCCCACCTTAGCCAATACATATCTGAACATGCAGAGCTTAAGAATGTCAGAAAACACAAGGCTCTGGTATGAGTTGCTCTACACTGCCATAGCACGTTACCACCAACTTAGTGACTCCGAACAATATAAGTTTATTATTCTCTTACAGATATATAGGTCAAAAATCTTACTGGACCAAACTTGTCCAGTCAGTATGCATGCGTTCCTTCTGGCACTAGGGAAGAATCCACTTGCTTGCCTCATTCAGCTTCTAGGGGTCCCTGCAGTCCTGGCTCACAGCCCCTTCTTCCATCTTCAAAGCCAGCAGTACAGTCTTCAAATCTCTCTCTCTGCCTCTGACTTAGACCCCATAGTCACATCTCTGACTCTGCTGCCTCCCTGTTCTGTAAAGTATCAGGAACCTTATGATTACAGTAGACCCACCTAAATGATCCAGATGGTCTCCCTAGCTCAAGATCCCAAACCTAATGACATCTTCAAAGTCCTTTTTGCCATGGCAGGTAACATAGGTTCTGGGGAATAGATTGTGGATGTATTTGTGAGGCCATTATTCTGCCTACCATGGACCCCCAGTGCCCAGACTCAGCAGGAGAGGGAAAGTCCAATCACCTTGATTCCAAACTTTGAGGAATAATAAAAAGTAAGTCCCAGGGTCAGACATACCTGGGTCCCTGTCGCAACCCGTCGGGCTTCTGTGGCCCTGGTCTCGGTTAGCGCAGGAAGGAACCAGGCGAGAAGCAGATTAGAAGTACAAGCTTGTGGAAGGCAGGCTAGCCCTTACTCTCCGGGTAGCCCCGAGCAACCGCCACACCAGCTTTTTATTGAAAGGGAAGGATACAGGTGAGGGGAGTAATTAACAATGACCACGTGCTGAGGGCACGGGCTCCTCCCACAAGGAACACCTCAGCTGCAGATCATCTTGCTTGAATGTTGGCGTCTCCTACAGCTCCCATCCCAGCTTTGCCAATAAAATAGGTTATATGATCTTAGGCAGGTTGTTTAATCTTTCCATGATTATTTCCCTTCCTCTAATATAGAGAAAAGAATACCTCTCTCCTAAGGCATAAAAAAAATGGAAAAGTATAATGACGGACTCTTAGTAGCTGTTCTGTAAAGGTTAGTTCTTTGGCCATTCTGATGCTTACAGCTCTAATCTTACGTAAACCAACTATCATTTGTTGACATTTGGCTTTTCCAAGGTTATCAACTGCCCTAACCGTGTCATCTTACTTAGTCTACACAAAAGCTCATGAGCTCCACCTCTTCTCCAAAAATTGAGTCTAACGAAGGGTAAGGGACTTAGTGACAAAGGGAAAGAGGGGAAAACAAAACCTGCAGACCAAGATTCTGACCCAAATCCAGTGTTTTTCTGTTAAATCCAACAGAACCTCTTGCTATTCCCTTCTGGTCACCATGCTGGTTAGAAATGAAATGTTTGGCCAAATTGGTGTACAAGAAATGAAGCATATTGCCTGTTATCTTTGTGAAGTTTGCAGAAAAGCAAAACAGAATGAGGAACTGTAGGCTCAGGAAAATATTTTCTCTCTGGAGCTGTTAGGCATTTGTAACAAGTTGTGAAGGCAGCTTGGCTCTTACGACTCCACGGCTGGTGCCAAGTTGGAACCCTTTATAGGTCTCTCGTTCCCCTGATATTATTGGCTAAACCAATAAATGTGGTTAATTTTTTATGTAAAAAGAATTCTAACTCTGAAAATAACTTGTGAGAATTCAAGAAACTCCAGAGTCCCACCTAAGAATTGTATTTAGTGAAAGAATTAATCGTGACAAAGAGAAATCCAATTGCCTACAATCATGGTAACTGAATGAACATTCCCAGTACTTAATGTCACAGAAAATCGGAAGAAGTCTAGCGGGTTTTGTTGTTGTTCCTCCTAATTGGGATTATTAAGGAGCAGCCGTAATTATGGCCTAAGGCTTTTTGCCCTTGGTGACATCAGTGACTTTGCTATCTATTCTTCTGGATGATGATTAACACACCGGTGACTTGGAGCCTGGTATGACAATTAGGATTGAGTAGTGTCATCTGTTTCATAATTAAATTCTATCTTCCATACCCTTTGAACACTGTATTGGTGTTTAATTGGCGGATGCTAATTCTGCTGCCACTGTGGTTTGTCTCCACAATAAAGTCAAGATAACAATGACCCACTCATTGCAGAATAGTCCATGTGAAGAGCATTTGCTCTCTTGTTGGCCCGAGAAGAGCCCTGAAGTCCCAATTAGATACAGCATTTAAGAAGCTGAATTCCCGCAGCTTCATTATAAGGGTGATATACAGGGCCTACCACTGCAAATTAAAAGATCAACTTAGCATCCAGGGAAGGAAGGTCCTTTCTATCCAGTTGATGACTTCTCCAAAGACATAAGGGGATGATGGATATTGTACAAACGAACTGTGCACAGGCTTGTCTGTACAGCCATCACAGCCAGAGAAAATCTTTCTTTAAAAGCGTTGCTCATGGGCAGAGCCTGTGGCTCAGTGGGTAAGGCGCCAGCCCCATATACCAAGGGTGGCAGGTTCGAACCCAGCCCCAGCCAAATTGCAAAAAAAAAAAAAGTCGGGTGTTGTAACATGCGCCTGTAGTCCCAGTTACTCGGGAGGCTGAGGCAAGAGAATCACCTAAGCCCCAGAGGTGGAGGTTGCAGTGAGCTGTGATGCACAGCACTCTACCGAGGGTGATAAAGTAAGACTCTGTCTCAAAAAAAAAAAAAAAAGCAAAAAGCCTTGCTCATTTCCACTCACTTGCCAGAGAAACAGTCTTTGTGAGACTCTTTCTATTAAACTATTAAAATATGAGTACACTTTCAATTTATTTCTTAACAGAGAATTCAGAAACATTAGGCTCCTTCTATGGGTGTCTCTTCCTATTTCATATTTAAGAAACAACTAACGGTATTAAAACCACGAGGTAATGTACTTAATAAAAAATGAGAGAAGAAACTTAAGGAAAAGCAAAAAGAAACAAATCCTCCATGAAAAGAAAAATGGAAATGATTTAAAAAAAAACAACCTATGATTTAAAAACCATCTTTAGGATAATTTGGATTCTGTTCTCGAGTAGAATAACAAATCCATTCAGGTTAGTTCAAATCAAAATAATGCTGAAAAGAAATGTAGGATAGATTAAAAAAGAAATTTAACAATACTGTCACACCATCCATCCAATATGTAAAAAATCCAATATGTAAAAATACTATGTGTTCATTAATAAACAAACAATTGTAAGAGATTTCCTGCACAGTGAATAAAAAGAATTAACATGAATCTTTGTGCAAAATGTTTAAAGCCACTTTAAGATGAACAAACTCTTCAAAATTTAAGATCTAAGCATGTAAAGAATATGCAAGAAGCACAATATGCTCTTTTTAATTTTCTTCTAATCACATGATTACATTTTAATTATAGTTTTCACTTGTTGAAAGTCTATTCAAATGCAATATTTTCCTCTTCTTCCGAGTAACAGTCTTCATTGCCTTATTTTCATCTTTAGATGATTCAGCCTATAATGATTTAGGGGCCAAATGTTCAAACTCTTTTTAACAGATTACTCATGATGCAATTAAAATTAAAATATGTGCATAAAATTGATATTTTAATTAAATCATTGTGTATCTACTCAGTGGTTTTGAAATAAGGAGAGAAAGAGTAGCCTGAACCCCCAGAACTGTATCTTCATTGGCCTTTGTGGTTTTCTTTTCCTTAGGTATCCTTAACAGATTAATATTGCAGGGAGGCCAGTATGCACATGAATCATATTTAAAACAATTCCAGTTCTTGTTGAATGTCACGTTGATGCTTCCTGTCTTAGTCTGTTTTCTGCTGCTTATAACAGAAGGCCTGAAACTGGGCAATTTAAAAAAAAACAGGAATTTATTTCTTATAGTTTTGGAAGCAGAGATATCCAAGGCCAAGGGGGCACCCCTGGTGAGGGGCTTCTTGCTGGTGAGGACTCTGCAGAGTCCCACATGGGGGGGGCTGAATATACTAAAGGGCTACCCCCGTCTCTCTTACTAAACCACCAGTCCACACCCCTGTTAATACTGAGTATTAAGAGGTGACCCAGTCCCCTCTTAAGTCACATGATTACATTTTAATTATGGTTTTCACTTGCTGAAAGTTAAATGTCCCACCTCCAGTACTGCTACATGGTAGATTAAATTTCAACATGAATTTTGGAGGGAACAGATTCAAAACATAACACTCACTTGCTTTGTAGCTCAGAAAAGAGCCAATAGGGACATCGCCACCTGTAGTTTTAGAATTCTGCTCTTAGAAGGAAGAAAATGTTCATTTAAGTGCACAGCTATGATTTAATAAATAAAAAAAAATTTTTTTAAAGTTCATGTAAGAAGGAGTGGAGTAAGCCCACCTATATGCTTCTCTTAAAATCACCTCGATTGCTTTCTCTTGTTCTCCAGGGATCCTTTTGTGTCTTCCCATCCTTGGCCTCCATGTCCCATGATTTTTTCACACTTCACGACTTAGACATTACCATTTAGCTTCTACTTCTGCTCCTACATTGCTTTGTCTCTAACTCTTTAATTAGAAATGGTTAATTTGACTTCTTGTCTTAAGGCAAAGAGAAAATGAGTCTTAAACAGTATTAAGCTCCCATAAATATTTCACTTTATGCTAATTCCTCTGCTTCCAGCTGAGCTGTTCGAAGTTCTCAAAAAAGTGTTTCTGTTCCCTTCAATTAAATACATAACTGTAAAACAGTAAAATAATTATCCGTTTTACTACCCTCCACTTTTTCCCCGAACTTTAATTGTGGACGTTTTAACACGTCGTTCCATAGTTTATGTAACCTAAGCCCAGTGTCAAGGGTACTGACCCAGGGCTGGGAGATGCCGACAAGACCAGTGCTTTGGTGAAATCTTAGAGCTCCCTCAAGTGGACGTATGTTTAATGCGTCCTTAACCTCCAAAAAAAAAATGACAATTGACTACACCTTCCACTCCAGGACAGAACCATTTCATCCTCCCAATATAGAAATAGAAGAGATTTTCTCTTTAAAGTAGAAATATTCCAAAAAGAAATGAAAGCTCCAACAAGTCTGTCAAGTAAATGAATACAAGTGGCCAATGAAAAGGTATCAAGTCAGGTTTTTGGATCATTGCTTTTGCTCGTGAGAGCACAAACTGGAATTAATAATTACACTATATTCTGTTCTTTTGGATAAAGTGCAACTTGTTGAGGAAATTATAAAACTAACTCTATATGGCCCTTATACTGTGTACCACATATATGTTGAGCCAGGCACTATTCTAAGAACTTTACATATATTAATTTATTTAATCCTCACAACAAAATAGGTATTTTATTACTTTCCACTGTGTGGATGAGGAAACTGAGTCACAGAGTGGTGAAGTAACCTTTCAAAGGTCACAGAACTGGAACATGGAAGACCCAAGATGCAAATCCAGATGATCCATCATCCTCTATGCCATGCTGCTTCTTACCATGCAATGAAAACTCTACATGCAAATACACGTGAACATGTCTACATAGAATGTCTCTACACACACATACATGCATGCTCACATGTTACACATACACATATAAACATACAGAGAGTATGTATCATACAAAAATTCCTTTAAAGTATAAAAGTTGAAAGAGGAGAAATAGAAGTTACACTCACTTTAATCACCAGCTTATCATTTTCCTCATTGTCACTTACTCTCACTCATTACACTTTCTGGTTATCTCACCTCACACTCGGCGTCTGTGGCCTACTCTGCTAAGCCCACTGAAGGTTTACTTCCCAAGGCGCTTACTCATCCCCGTACTAGAAACATCTGCCGGATCTTCCCAGGACCGGCTCATTGTCATGATTCCAGTTTCTTCACAGGGAAGTCCTTACATAAACTACCTACCGCCTCCCTCCCTGCTACTCAGCATCCCTTTGAGTCTGCCTGTGTTGTCTGCATGGGCCTCACCAATGACCCCAAAATATATTACCCGCCTATCATTCACTTGCTTAGTCTGTCTCCTCTACTAGCACGTAAACCCCAGCAGGCAGGATGTGCTAGGAACTCACAAGATAATGCTCAGTGGATGACTGACTTACTACGTGTTCCATTCTGATGGCTTTTGAATGAATGAAAAATTGTGGTGAAAATTAATAGCTAAAAAAATATTTTTCCTAATGCTATTCTGTTTAAAATATGTTCTTAATATTTTGACTAAATATCATATTTGAAAGTCTGGAAATGTTTAAACCTCTAGCCTGGTAATACTTCTGTCTAAGGGTATATTTTTATTCTTTATTAATATGTTACTCTTGTTTGATGTCAGAACAAGAACTTCTGATGCACTTGATTTTTTAATGTATGCAAAAATTACGCTAAAATAGTATCAGAAAAGAAAATTGGTAAATTTCTGGAGCTTTGGATAACATTTTAAAATACTGTGTTCTGTTTTTGTTAGCAGACTGTGTTGTGGCTTTGGAGTCCTATCACATATATTGCGTGTGTGTCTACTAATTAAGTCATATATTTCAATTTAGGAAAACTACCAAGGATTGATAATGGGATGCTATGCACAGAATCACCCAGAGTAATAATACTAAAAAAAGTTACTAATCTTGGAGGCTATTTTTCTAAAACCTGCCATCCAGAATCCCATACAGGTGGAAGGGTGAAGACTCACATCGCCACTCCCCTGTGGGTCCTCACTGTAAATCTCTCTGAGTGTCACATCCTTCTCTTTCCCTGTCTTTCTCCACTTCTCCAAACGTCATGTACTTCGTTGGAGTTTATCAAAGTGATGTGTCTTCTTTTCTAGACTCCAGGCCTTTTTATCAGGCCTATATTATGATGATGATGACAGCCCAAATTATATATATGCCCACATATATGCATACACACATATATGTAGATTTGCATAAATATAAACACACATCCACATATATACACTCTTTAAGATGTTGAAGCTACTTAAAAACTATTTTCTTGCTCTAGTAGCTCAAAGCATCCCAAATCCAAGCCCTCCATAGCACAGGTGTGCAATACGAAGGCTTTCTCCACATCATTGTGGGGGTGAAGGAACTTTCCACACTGTAGCCAGTATTACTGACAAATTGACTGCCTTGATCCATTTTAGATTCTGAGCTACCAAGTTGCCAAGTATCAGAAACCAAGCAGCAGTTGAGGGAACCATGGCATGGAAGAAAATCTTCAATCACACATCCAATCCTCTTGTATAATCTCTTTCTTTGAGACTTAAAGATATTTTTTATGCTACTGTATCCTTTGTTCTTTCCTCTGCATGCCATTGTTTCAAGCCCAAAGTAGAAAACTTCCATTTTTTTCAGCCAATACATTATATCAGGGCCAACAACAACAGAACAGTAATTTTGTGACCTGAATGGCTTCTGTGTGCCCATATATTTGTAAGGAAATACTGTCCTGTGGTTTCATTTCAGAGTCGACAGTTATTATGTATTGCTATCCGCCATCGTGGTACAGAGTTTCCCTCAATTTGATTTCTACTCCTGTCCCTTATTCTTTTGTCTCCAGTTTGCTGTAATGATGGTGAAAACAGAGTCCTCATCCAATCTCCCTGCAAGCAGCTACCAGACTAAGTGGGGGGAAATATCAAATTTTACGTATGACTCACTGCATTTTAGAGAGACAAGCCCCAAATGAGTAATTGATTTATAGCAATAAAAACTAAATGAATAATTTCTTGTTTTCAGGGTACAAGTAAGAGACAATCTCTCATTTTCAAACACATTTTCTGGTTTTATAACCAAAAATAACTGTCCAAAATCTGAATATACTCTAACACATGCAAGAGGCAATACTGAGTCACAGTTCAGAAGATTAATTTTTTAAATTATGGAATTTAAATGTATTATAAAATAACTGGTTTACAGCGTTTGTATTCCTTCGATCAGAAAGGAATTGTCATTCTGAAACATTAGTTCACTTTATTTGTATTAATTGATGCTATTGTTTACACTAACATGATTGATATTTATGGAGGGGTTTTGGTTTTAATAACTGCTAAGAATTTTTTCCTTTTATCGTTTTTTTGGAATCATGGAAAACATTTGTCAGATTTTTAATAAGAAGTAGGTATCTAAAAATATGTAACAATTTATTAGGAGGTATAAATCTTTATTAATGGTTCAAGTACAAATAGCGATTTTTTTATACTTCAGCAAATAATTTTTATTTTCTACTTTCATTTGGCCAGATGTGAGTAATTTTGTTTAATCACAGGAAAATTTATGGGGAAATGGGAAGGCGTCCCTAAATAATGATAGCACACACATCAATTATCCTCATTGTACTTTATGGTTTCCTAATAACCACCTTAATCAAGGTGTCTTTCCGCGAAGCAAACCACTCAGCTTTATTTCAGTTATAGTTTATAATGACTCACTGAAGTATCATAATATACTCCCCTAATTAAGAAGTGGTGGGAAAACAATTGAATGAAGGGGATGTGAAACAGGGGGAAAAATTGCTATCTGATCTGCTGAGTTCTCAGAAAGAGGCAAGCAATCCTTCCCAGGCCCTGCCATGGCCAAGCGCTGCCTCCTACCACAAACGCCATTCAACCCTCCCCATCTTCTTTGGCTGGCCCTTCTGCTTCTAAGTCACTGGAGCACTGCAAAGAATAAAAAAGAAGGCAGTACTTACAAGGGATCCCCCACCCTCCTTCTCCCAGTATCATTTTGTCTTCTATCTGAACTTGAGTTTGCTGACTGTGAACCTCTTTTGATCAGCAGAATTTGAAAAGCTGGTCCCTTGTGCAGGAATTTAATGTCAATATTTGTGCCCAACATCTGAATGGCGAAGCGGGTGCCCATGCACGGTGCTCTCCTCTACGTGTCTTTCATCACAGTTACCGCCTTACTCGATGTGATTTCTGACGCTTGGGGAGTACTGTGGAATCATGCTGTTAAGATGGTAAAGAGCAAAATTCATCTCAATTTGGAAGAAAATCCACATAGATTTGTATATTTAAGAATACATTGCCACTTAGCCATCTTCTATTTTTGAACACACAGAAAAATAGCTTTCTGGCAAGAGAGTATGTTTAAGAATGAATGAATCCAGTTTGTTTATTTAAATCTCTCCTTGTTCCAGAGAGGATTTAAGGCAGCTGAACAAGACAGGTAAATGTAAGGAATAATGTTTAATAGATAGTTAGCAACGGGAGACGTGCGGTTTGAAAAAGAATCAATCAGGTATCAGGGTTAGGGTTTAGGTCTATTCTATCCCAAGGCAAAAAAAATTTTTTAAAAAAACCTCTTAGTAGATTCTCAAGGGTGTTGTATGAACTAAGCAAATCTGTGTCCCCAAAAGGATGGAAGTGTCAGCAGATGGTAATAGCCACATGGTTCTCCACATGCTAACAGCACCCTGGATTATACTGCCTTCACTGTAAACCATGCTATCCATGAGCTATTTATTTATTGTCTGGAGAGATCATACTTTACACTGCTCACATCAGGGTCAAGGTCAGGCTGGAGGCAGAGATATTTTAGTCTCTCCCTTATGTAAGGAGGTTTGCTCCTCACAATTAGAAATAAATCTGAACCTCTCTCCATATTTAATCTCCAACCCTGAACTCAGCATTTTTGATAGGTTGGCCCCCAGGCAACCTTAGCCATATAATTAAAAATTGACTTTTCATTCCTGAGACAGAGGTACAGAAATGAATTTGACCGCCCCCCACCAATATTTCTTTGTGTGTAAAAGATGTTTCACTTCACCAACTCTTCTCTTTCACATCTTCTTCTTTCTGTCACATTTTTTCTGGGAGACAAAGCTGAAGCAGCAACAAGGAAGAGCAGGCTTCTCCGTCGGAAGGGACTGAATCCATTTCTGAGCCCTGGGTCACCAGCTATGCCGACATGGGCAGCTCGCTCAACTGCTTGTAAACCCCAGAGTCCTAGTTTTCCCAGCAGTCACTTGAGATCGTAATGCCCACCCCACAGGGTTGTTGGACTAGTTAAATATTCCAAAGTGTTTAATCCTTTTCTGTAATGCTTGGTGCATAGAAGGTGATCAATGGATGTTAATTCCTTTCTCTTCTTGAGGCTCTTGCCCTCTGTGAAAACCTAAAGGGGAAAAAATGGGGGACCAGGCACGGTGGCGCGTGCCTATAGTCCCAGCCACTGAGGGCGCTGAAACAGAAGGATCCTTTGAGCCCAGGAATTGAAGCTACACCGAACTACAATTGCTCCACCACACTTGGGCCTGGGCAACAGAGCAAGACCTTATCTATAAAAAGTGGGGAGGAGATATACCGTGAAATTGGGACCACTTAAATCTTCCTTTGTTCAGGCAGTCTTTGACTTTTTTAGCAAGTAACAAGTGGATTCGTTAAACTATCTTCAACTTTACATTGAAGGATTTTTTTAGTCTGAGATATAGCTGTCGGATGGTGACAGCTAATGACAAATCAGTCAAATTTTATCATACATTTTAAATATTCAGAAAATAATCAAATAGGAGAATTGTTCCTTCATTCGAGAATAATGCCCTACACTCTCTGGTTGAGAAATGAATTGTAGTTATTGCAAAGTCCTATTTCAAAGAAAGAAAGGTTGGGCATAGAAACAGCCCTCATTCCTCCTCTCTCCACCCCTTGCACCACCAAGCTGTGCCATCTTCCCCCAAATCAAGCTCCCTTGGTTCAGCTGTTCTCTTGAAAATAGACAGAAATAACTGTCTTTCCAATTATTTTTTTTTCTCTTTTTCTTTTGCTTCTGCTATTGTAGGTAAAAACAATTATTGCCATCATCACAGTAAATAAGAAGGTAGTAAAAAGAACATATATGTCTTAAAGACAATGAAAACCGTAAGTCTTGAAATATAAAGACATGGAATGTTTAAATACTGAAATATTTGACTATCATTTTTTTTTTTTTTTTTTTTACCAAATCTTAAAGCTCTGGTGCGTATGTCATGCGCATCTCAACTCAGACAAGCAACATCTCCAGTGCTCAGCAGACCCATGGAGCTCACAGCTCCTGTGTTGGACGGCACAGCCCTGGAAATGTTTGGCTCTTTTCAATGCTTTACGTAAATCTGCTTTTTCCTAGTCTTGCTCTTCATTGCTTTGTAGAGAAATCAGAAGTTCAGCCTGAGTTTCAGATCATACATTTACTTCTCTCTGGGTTTAGGATAAAGTTACACACTTACGGAGCCAGTGGCCCAATGACAGCTTTGACCGATAGCTACAAGAACTGTGTGGGTTCATCCTTTGTAAAATAGTTGAGTATGACATTGCTGGATAGATCATCTATTTCAATGTACCATGGGTGTGTGGTTCTAGAAATTGTAACTATTCCTCTGCAGGGTATCCCAGTGATAGATACGTATTGAAACCTGCCAGCTGTGAAACATTTTAACAATAGTAAGAAAATCATAGAATTCTGTAACTTTAAACGTCCCAGAGGATATATGTCTCCAGCCCTCTTATTTTGCAGTTGAAGAAACTGAGGCCTAGGAAAGTTAAGGAACTTGCCAAGGGCTATAGAAATTACTCGGCACACAGAAGGTGTAGAAACTAGACCACATTCAGACTGATTTAGTTGATAAAGAGAAGTGGTTTAGCTATTGCCCAGCTATTGCTTTTGATGATTACTAAATCCATATTTCTAATCCATACTATTTTAGAGGAAGAGTATTTTTCCAGTTATGTTCCCAAGTTCTTAAAAAATAAAATTTATCTCATTAGAAAACATTGATACAGGCTCGGTGCCTGTGGCTCAAGTGACTAAGGCGCCAGCCACATACACCTAAGGTGGCAGGTTTGAATCCAGCCCGGGCCTGCCAAAACAACAATGACGGCTGCAACCAAAAATAAAAACAGCCAGGCGTTCTGACGGGTGCCTGTGATCCCAGCTACTTGGGAGGTGGAGGCAGGAGACTCGCTTCAACCCAGGAGTTAGAGGTTGCTGTGAGCTGTGATGCCAGGGCACTCTACCCAGGGCAACAGCTTGAGGCTCTGTCTCAAAAAAAAAAAATTGATACGAAGATGCACAATGGTATAAAGAAGTCTTCCTAGAAGCGTACGGAAATACATATTTATAAATGAATGGTTAATAAAACTGACTTGAAAGCCAAGGTGAATTTAGAGTCTTCCCTGATTATCACAAAATGTGTGACTTGCCAGCACGGCTTCTCTTATCTTCACGGACAGTTTAAAGTTGGTGAATGTGATGAAAAGTGAAGACTCTGATGAGGCAAAGGCATGGTATTCATTTTCAAACTCACTCGCACAAAGGCTACGTATTAGAAGAGTCACAGAGGAACCCATAGCTCTTTGGCGCCAGGATGAAACATGCCTTCCAATCTCACCGATCTTCCCTTTGTCAAGGGACGGTCTGGCCCCTCTCTTTAGACCAGAAAAAAAAAAAAAAAAAGCACATAATTTTAACAGAGACAATTCTTCAAATGATCTTTTAGATAAATGAATAAGATTTTACTGTCTTTCTCTTTTTATTCATATCGGTTCATTACCCATGAATTTTTCTGCAAAAGGGGAAATCAATTGGATCAGCAGGTCTCAAAGTACAGGCTGATGAACACTCAATCTCCAAGATAATCTGGGGTGAAAAGAGACTCCCTGGACTCAGAAGTCTCTGAAATTTGCTTTCTGCATTACTGGAATGAGACCCACCACACTTTAGCATATTAAAGGCTGTGAAAAGATCCATGGTAAAGAAAAAAGCTGCCCCCCTTTGTTTAATGCAGATTTGCCCAAGGTCTTTAACCATAGTAATTCTTTTTTCTTCTACAATATCTGTAAGTACCCTATGGGACCAGAGTCCTGTGGAACACACTTTGGAAAATGCTAATTTTATGTATTTATTCATTCCATTTGGGGGGCGGGGCAAGAAAGAAACAACTGCACTAGACCAAAAGCCCTGATTCACGCAGGGCAGAGAGGATTATTTCCACCAACATTAGTGTTCTGAAGCCCTTGACCGCACTTAGAGACAAGCTTAGTCAGAGACACTCAGACCATTTAAGCCATTCTCAGAGCAGAAAATATGATACAGAATCAATGACATCATCACCTTCTATCCCACAGGCAGCAGCTCCATTAAGAACACCTCCCTCCCTTATGAAAACCTTGGTCGTCTCAGTTCACCAACTGCCAAGAAGAAACACTGTCATTGTTATTGATTATGTGGATTCATTTTCCCCACAATAACAAAGCATACTGCCAGCATTCATCTGATGTATTCTCCAAGCTTATCAGGCAACACAGAGCGAAAAATAGATAAACTGGGCATGGAACAGAGGGAATCACCCTAAGTGGTGTGCTAAAGATGTGAACATCATGGAATGGCTTTATGTCGCTTTGACTGCCACATTCTTTCATGCGGTCTTGAATCTCTCTTTCCCGCCCTATCAATGACATCTTGGGCAAATTCCCTGCCTTCCTGATTGCCTCGTGTTTTTATAGTCCAGCCTCATCCTAGCCCATTAGAAATCCCAATGTCGTATATGATCTAAAGACCTTTTGATTCCTTGGCCTCAGCCAGGCTGCAGCCCCCAGAAACTTGGACTGAAGAGAGGTTATTTCTCTTCTCCTCCCTTCCACCAGTCTCCCCGTTCTAACTCCTCAGCCTTAGGTGCAGAGAGGGAGGGAGGTGGACAAAGCAAGTGTCTCCTGCCCTAGAGGCCTTGGCATCTCTTGGTCAGCTGGCTGGCTGTCAGCACTTTCTGTGTGATAGACATTCAAATAAGGCTCTCCTATGTGAACCAAGTGTGAGTCTGCAGGCATCCACCAGGGCCACCCTCCTGCACTTTGCTAAGGCAAGGAGGCACTCCAGCTTCCCCTCCCCCCCTTCTGTTTGCATTTCCTTGTGATCTCTTGCTGTCTGGAGCCCCTCATCCAGAGAGCATCCTCCCTGGATGATTACAGGCATAAAGGGCTACAGCCAAGCTGTCTTCTAAACTGTGCCACTGACCCACTAGGAAATCATGCTTTTAAGGGGTTTGTTATTAGTCGGGGTGATGCCAGCTGCTAGAACAGATAAGCCTGAAAATTAAAGTGTTTTCACCCAGTAGAAGTTTCTCCTTTAAGTAAAGCTCAAAGAGGGAGTTCCTGATCAGATAATGATGACCTTTAGATTCCCCTGGTCCTCTGTCTTATAGCTTTGCCCCCCTACAGAGTCTGGCGTTATCAGCATTAAACCTCTGAGGAAAGAGAGTGCAGAGGATTACATGGGAGGATTTATAGGCTAGGCCTAGAAGTGGTTGTAATGCTTCCCTCATGGTCCATTGACAGACCTTTGTCACATGGTCAAACCTGACTGCAAAGGAGGTTGGCAATTACAGTCTAGCTGTGCATGTGCCCAGGAGGAAAAAGGAAATGTGTTTCTGTGACTACATCCCAGTGCCGCCAAGCGTTGTTCTGGTCTTCCATTACCTTTCACCGTCTTTCATGGCCGTAATAGGCATCATTTGGGAGGGTGTCTGAGCTTTTCTTAGCCCCTATTACAAAGCACCAACCTGACTTCCACTTGATGATCAGGATGGATTATCCATGACACAGTAGCATCTCCACCTCCACCCCGTTGACTTAGTGTCATGTGGAACCAATAACTACGTGGCAATCTCAGCATTCAATTGAATGGACCCATTACTCTGCCCACTAGGGAACGTAGTTTTCTTTAGCATCATGATAGCTTTAAGCCAGCAAAGCCCAAATCTGGGATTGGAAAATAAAATATTTACAAGCGAGATTTAGGTACAATAAATAAAAGCTGGCTTTCTACCCCCTGAATTCTGTCTACGGAGAAACTGTGCCCTGTACTAATCACCAGGTCGCAGCACCCTGTAAGGCCGTGGCCCAGCCTCGTGGTGTGTCTCTCAGCTGCTGCAGCAACCGAGTCCTCACCAGGCCAGCCCACTTTTCTTTAAAGCCACCTCCTTCTGGGCAATAGGGCACTTGGTAAAAATTAGAGAATCCCATAGACATCTACCCACTGCTTTGTTTTCAGAAGCAGTGCTGAGAGGCTCACTGTAACCATGAATATTGCAACGTGAGTCTATGGATGGCAGTACTAGCAGAATCGATGGGGTGCAGGGAAGGCAAATCTATCTACGGGATTAATGTCACTTCCAGGAGGGAAGAGATCTAAGGGAACCGACCTACCACCAAGCTGCTGCCTGGTCCTCCCCAAGGGGTGATAAGAATTTCTTTCCATTTGGGAGACAATATATGCTATATTTGGGTGTGATGCTCCAATTCAGTCTCTGCTTACGCTGTGAGGCTGTGAAGAGGCATCAGGCTATGGAAGCCTCCCTAATCCTAATCAGGGTGACTCAGTTCTACCATCTCCCCTGAGAAAATAACCACAGTGGGATGGGCTTGACCCAAACTTCCATTTTTCACTTGACTCAAAGAAACCTCTGTTTGGACCTGTGTGACACAGTGGTGTCTGTACCCTGGGATTATCCTCAGCTTAGTCCCAGTGTGTGTGGCCCCCACCTCAAGTCAGTTACTCAGTACAGGGTTAGAAGGAATAAACCAGGAACTGAATCTCTGGTTGCCTCCCCATCCCTGCAATGCGATGGGAGCATGGTGATGTAAAGACCACATGGAGGGCAGCAGAGGTCTTTCTCTCTAACAAAATAAGCCAAAGCAATACTCTATGAGTGGAGGCTCAGACGTGCTAGCACCAGAAATGTAAAGGATCCAAAGGCCGGCACACTGGCTCGCACCTATAATCTTAGAACCCTGGAAGGCGGAGATGGGTGGATCGCCTGAGCTCAGGAGTTCAAAACCAACCTGAGCAAAGCAAGACCCCATCTCTACTAAAAATAGAAAAACCAGCCAGGCATTGTGGTGGGCTCCTATAGTCCCAGCTACTTGGGAGGCTGAGATAAGAAGATCTCTTGAACCCAAGAGTTTGAGATGCTGTGAGCTATGATGTCCTGGCACTCTACCCCAGGACAACAGAGTGAGTCTGTCTCAAAAATATAAATGACCCAGATGTCTCCTTTCCCTTGAGCAAAGTAACCTGGTAAACAGCCACAGTCTCTTGGGAAAGGCTGGACTGAGAGGGTCTAATCTTGTAATTACTAAGTCTTTTCTTCATTGCAGGGTACTGCACCTCCCTGGACCTAGGAGCTATCTAGAGTCTTAGAGTCTGGTTAGTGGCTCCATCTCTGTGGGCAGTGACTCAGCTTGCCAAATCTAGAGTTGCTTAGCTCTGTAGATCAAGGAGGGCCTTATTGGACTATCTTATTTCACTCCAGGATCTCCATAGCCCATTGCCTCCAACTGAAGATTTCTGTCGGTCACCTCTCTCTGCTTCCCCCTCTAGCCAGGAAACCTGTTACGTTGCCACACGCACTGTGCCTCTGGAGGTGACACGGCACCTTGCCTTTTCCCCCCACAGCATGTAGGCACTGTGGCAACGAGGAGTGGTAGCATCTCCCTGTTCATCTCCAGCCTTCAGAGATCAACTCTTTGGCACTTTTCAAGGAAGCTGGAATATTTTCTCAATAGATTAATGAAGGGAATGCTCTCCAGGGTACTTGGGGGCTAGGGGAAGGTAAGTTGTCTAGTTAAGATGGATAAAAAGGCAAGAAAGATAAATGCACAAGCTCCTATCTTGCTAAATCTGAATTCCTTCGACTATGTTACCAATGAATCTCTGGCCCCTCCACCTAATTCAACCCAGGCCACTGCTAAGCTTGCAAGTCAACTGGCCAAGCCAGTAGAACCAAAGATAAAACCCAATCTAAAATTGTGCTCCTGGCTCGGCACCCATAGTGCAGTGGTTAGAGTGCTGACACATACCTCCATGCTGGCAGGTTAAAACCTGGCCCAGGCCTGATAAACAACAATGACAAAAAGTAGCCAGGCATTGTGGTGGGTGCCTATAGTCCCACTACTTGGGAAGCTGAGGCAAGAGAATTGCTTAAGCCCAATAGTTAGAGGCTGCTGTGAGTTTTGACGCCACGGCACACTACCAAGGGAGACATAGTAAGACTCTGTCTCAAAAAGAAAAGAAAGAAAGAAACAAAATAAAATAAAATTGTACTCCTCTCTACCTGGTCTAATGCTCTTAGAATTCATTCCAACAGATACTTCTCAAAACCTTGCAATTCTTTTGATGCAAGAGCTTTCTATCCCTGGGTCTGATTTTGTAACTGGCTTTATGAAGCCTGCTGAGGTCTATTGCTAGGTATAAGTCCAACGCAATGAGGGCTACTAAGGTGGGGACAAGAGAACTGGCACCCCCTTGCAAGGTAACTGTCCTGACTGGGCTCACTAGACCACCTTCAAGCCAGACCCTATCAGTCTCAACAGACAGAGGAGGATGGCCTTGCCACTGCCAGCAAGGGAGGCATTTGGAGTTTCAGGGTATTCAGATCATCTGAATCTTTAGTGAAGATTTTAGCAAAAACAGTTCTTTTCAATTTCTATTTGCAGCCCCCTGTCTTCCTAGGACTCACATCTGAGTTCCTATGGGGACAAATCCAAATGGCAGCACCATGCTGTGCTCAGAACTGTCCTTCCCGGTACTGGCTGAAGCTTGCCTACTTGACACTTTTCTCCCAAAGGAGGACTTCTCTCCCGGGAGGCATCGTGGTGTCTCCTGCTCAGAGACGCTGGGCAGGCTGCCCCAGGAGTCTGCCAGGCACATCTAGACCTGTTAGATCCCAGAGGTAAACACAACTCATGCTAAAACAGGATTCCTGCTACATATCTTTAAAGAAAACCCATATTTTATCCATATTTTCTATTCAACATCATCAAAGACATCATGTGAAAATGTACAAAGGAAATGTTTGCTTCCAGTCTCACAGGTTAGGCTCCAAGCCTATAAATTTTACTTTAATGGCATTAATTTGATACAGTTTTAAAGTTCATTTCTTTGTATGATAATTCAGACCAATTTTGTGCAGTCTTGTTTTTGTGGTCAAATCAGACGCTTCAGTGCTGGGCTACCTGCCCAGGAAAGTTAAATGCAGTACAGCAACTTGATCTTGGTGACAGGTTTACATATTGTTAACTTTTATTCTTTATAAAAAGTTTTCTGATTTTCCTCACTAAATGAAGCCAGATTTGAGTAGGACCAGGCTGAAATCTCTTCCTAACTCAATTGAAAGGGATTACTCAGATAGTCAAGAAACTGATGGAGCCATATGTGGTGGGACTGCAGATTCCACTCCCATCCTGTTCAGAACCTGCAAGGGAAGGACACACCCAGCACAGTAGAGTAGAAAAGGGGTCAAAGTGGGGATTCTGGGATGAGATTAGCTAAGAAATTCCTTTGGAAGACTCTGTTGTTGCTGAGTCACCTCCCCCCTAGGTAAGAGGGGCTGCTGCCTTCCAATTCTAAACCTGTTAAGGGAGACTCAAGAGACCTGTGAAATGTGCTCCCTGCAGTGGGAGGCCCGGAGGCACACTGGCTCCTGACTAGTGTGGGAGAGGGAGCACAGGCTGTGCACTGAGGTCAGAGGAAGAGGCTGACTCTGTCGGGTGACTGACCCGGGGCACTCCTCTTCACTGGGATTGCCCAGAGCTTATCAGCATTCCGATGTGTGCTTTCCATGGCCCAGATGTGGGCCACTGAGAAAAGAACTGGTGTGAGGTCATCTGGGGCTCCGTACAGCAGGGCTGCCAGGAAGAGCAAGGTGGCTCCAGCAGGAGGAGTCTAGAAGTGCCCAGGTTCTACAGAGGGAATCCTCAATATATACCTGGGCAAGGTATTGTCCAAAAGGGGCTGGAGTTGGGGGACTGCAGAGGACCCCCAATGCCCACAGGAGGAAAAGTCCATGCTAATCATTTGTCTGAGCCACCCAGAAACATCACCTTGAACAATTTGCCAGAGCCAAAATCCATAAAGCACTGTCCCATGACCTCACTGCTCCTGCCTTGGGTGAGGAGCAGCTGCAGCCCTGACACGGAGCAGAAACACAGCTAATGAACTGGGGCAAGGCCTGCGGAGAGGAGCCTGAGGAACCACAGCCCTTTCCTTAGTGCAGACGGCCCGCTGAGGGGGAAGAGTCACACACAGCAAGCCGGGTTGGGGGTTTGATCACTGCGTGGGCATGACACAGTTGGACTCACAGCCCATCTATGAACCCAGAAAGGGCCAGGAGTGAGTGCAGATGCCTTCCGCTGAACACAGTCTCAGCAGACAGTGGGGGTAACTGCTCTGTGCTGTCGGTCCTAGTCCCTGGTGTACCTGTGCATAGACTCACTGCGTTTGTCCCTATTCTTCCTCTCTTTCCCTCTCTTTCTTCCTCACTCTCTCCCCTCTACTTTGTGGGCCTTTGTCCAGGATGAAATGTTGACAAGGACTATCCACTGCAATTTCCTCCATCTGTGTCCCAGCTCACCAGACACACAAGGGCTGCTGGCTAACAGGGGAAGCAATGGGGATTTTACTTTTAAGTTAAATAGTCATATAACTCATCGGAATGGCAGAAAGTTGAGAACTGATACAAACAATAATTGTTCTTTATTGTGGATGTTTATTTACAGGAAATGTAAAGCAAACATCACAGCTGTCTACAGCCTCTCAAAGTGTGGCTTAGTTTCCTTCTCACTTGATCTGCAAAGTTGTCCACAAATTTCTCAAAACTCCCGGCATGAGACTGAGCCTGTAATGGCCTATGCTATACTTTCTGGAGCAGCTCTCCTGGCTCTAAAGCCATCTGAGCGTTTTCTTAATGGAGTCCGGAAGAGGGATGTGCGGGGAGCAGCACAGAGTGGCTTAAGCTTTCCCAGTTAATATCTTAATTTGTTAAGGAATAGAAATTTGTTCTTTCCATCCCCCACCCTATCGCACCCTACTCCTCTTCCAAATGAGCCTAAAATTTAAATTTAAATTGGAAAAGATAATTTATAAGCGAGCACCTGCCCTGACTCTATTTCAATTTGGGATAAAATGGGACAGTCAGAAGGAGGAAGCTATCCCAACCCTGCACAGCAGCACTAGACACCAAAGGTTATGGAAGCCAAAATTGCCCAGTCTTTCTCCGGCACACTCCGCCCGTGCCACCCTCACACCCAGCCTTGTGCCGGGAGGCCAGGTGAGACCACAGTGTGAAGGTGACATCAGAATGTCAGATTAACAGTAAGATTTCTGGGGTAAAAATGACTTTGGCAATAAAACAAGTTAGACCTCTTATTGAGTAGAGCACAAAATATACATTAACATTTAACATAAAATTGAAGACATTTTAAAATTTAGCATTTGGGCCTCTGCCCTCAGACCTCCCAGGGATCTTTACTTTGGACATCTTTGCAGAAAAGTTTGAGAATGATCATAACATAAAATCAAAAGCTCTTTATGATCAAAAGTCCTCAATTCACCAAGCTTCACCCAAAACTTCCTCATAATGGCTATTATATATCACCTCTTCCCATACACCTTGTCATTTTGTCCCCACCCTGATATCATAGGACTCGCATATGGTCCTTCTCAGTTTAAAGTTGAAAAAGATAAAACCTCAGGAGACTAAGAAACATCTCCAAAGATGTACAAGTAAAAATTTTTACCTGCATCTGGCTGATTTCAAAGCCTATTATCTTAAACCGGAATCTTGTACCTCCTCTGTCTAGTGACATATTAGTTTGCTGCCCCCACACTGACTGGGGAGGATCCCCTCAGACAAGAAAACAGCCAGGGATGCTGTGGCAGGTGTCGTGACATCTCACAGGGCGACTGCAACTACAATCACTCATCAGCAAATAAAGTGCCAGAGTCATTTCTCTTTAACGATAAGCAGCAGGAAGTGTCACGCACGCAGACAGCAATCTGTTGAGCTATGAAAAGTAACAATCCCCTCTATTTTTAAAAAAATCTTTTCATTTCACTTTAAATGAAAACAAATATTTTCCCATTGGTGGGCGCCTTTGAGGTCATACCAAATTTCAAAACACTCTTGTCAGAGAATGTATGACCCAAGTTGTATGATGACCTCAACCTCTCTCTCTGTTTCTCTGGTTTGTATAGAGTGTGGCTCACTCTAATTGTATTAGCAAAACAAAGGCTCTCTGTAAAATTACCCTGCAGCCCAAACACACAAACAGAGAAGGCGCAGCAACAACAACAACAAAGAGCTGTGAGAGATCATTTATTTGCTAAACTCTCATTTTGCCATATGGTTCGATGTGATTTCGTTTTGAAAACTAAAAGCCTATCTTCTCTAAACGGAGGTACCTAGCCAACAGAAAGAAATTGTCTTAAAGGTTTGCATTAAGTATGTATCTTATATATTTCTTCTTTTAAGCAATTACCCTATTCACTCTGGCCAGGAAAGCTTTCTTCCTAATGATATTAAAACAAGAAAAAGGCTTCATTGGCATGAATATGATATTTAACTATTCAAATTAAAAGCAGACCTCAAAGCAGTCTTTCAAAGCAAGTATTTGAAATAACTTCTCTGTGAACTCAACCTGGTAATGACTTGGGGGGAGGAGAAAACACCCCTCTGTCCTTTTTCCACTCATTTCCAACTACTCTAGGGCAAGGTATTCCCTGTTAATCATATATATTTTATTTTCATCCAACTTATGAGGCACCTTAATTTAAAAAAGAATCCCATGGTAAAGCACTTACTCAACACGATGAAAGTCCCCTCGCCTCTGCAATTTCTATTTCATGACAGACTTCTCTTCATATAGTTCTTTTCATCTCTTTACTTTAAGAACTTGTTTTAGACTATAATTATTCTTGAGATTTCAGATTAACACCACCATTAAATCTTGTATAGGTAGGTGATACATTGGAGGCTAACAAGTTGTACTGATCTTTTTCTCCAAGTTCTTCTTGTTTGAACTCCACCACCGTAAAGCAACAGGAAGAGAGATCTGTATTCCAGAAATTTCCCAGAAGGGAAACATACGCACACACAAAATCAGATTACTCTAGATATTAATCTAAAGAGTGTACATTATCTCTTGAAAACAATGTCTGTTGGCCTTTTGGCAGGAAGTGTGGGAGAAATTTCTAAATAAGGTATATCATGGTTGACAAATTTCACACCTGGTAGCTTTAACGGCTTCAAAAGAGTCTTAGTCTCTCCTGTCTCCTCAGTGAGAATTCATTAGATTAATATTCCCTAAACTAAAGATAACGTGGGATGCAAGTGGTTTTTTCCTAAAAATAAACATCCTTCTTGCCACAAAAATAATAACTAGGTAAGGTAATGCCTATGCTCATTACTTAGAGTCTGTCATTACACTATATATATACACATACACACATACACACACACACAGACTTCAAAACATTGTGCTATCCACAGTAAATACATGCAATTTTACCTGTCAATTTTTTTAAATAAATAAATAAATTTGGGGGAAAAAAGAGCAGCCTAATTACTTATGGTCTGTTTTCCTTTTCTTCAACATATAAAGGAGAATGTCCCAGTTTCTGCCTCTGATACAGCCTCGCTGCTCTTTGTGGCTGTATTAGATAGGCTGCCCCTCCCCCTGTCCAGAATGCAATACCACTGGGTGTCATTCCTGGTGTGACCCTGAGAACGATTCACTGATATGACTTTCCCTATCATGTCATTCCACTGGCATCAACGAGCTGATCTGATGATGAAATGAAGTGTGTAAGAAGCCGAGGAAAGTGTCTAAAGCACACGTGTGAGGGGGGGCTCCCCATCTGTTCCATGTGTCCATCCCGAGTGATGAAGGAAGAGGAGCACGTGACCATCACAGAAACCAATCTTTTTCAATGTCTCGACACTACAGACCCAGGAATCAAAGGCAAGTTTGGAAAAGTACTGTGAGGAATACAAAACTACCGGGTAGCATCCGTACTCCTGCTTAAAACTCAACCTCTGCCCCCTTCCTCTGCATCCATCTGGACCTTCAGTGTTTAATGAAGAACTAAACTCAAAAGGTATTTCAGAAATGGGTGAGTCTGGCTGGGTCCTGATGGGACCGTGCCTCCAGGAGCTGCCCAGTGGCCAGCAGTCACTGTGGTATCCAGGTGGCCCTGCCCTCTAGGCATCTGACCAGCACGTCACCTGGCTCTCTCCCAAGAGGATCCAGTGAAGGAGGAGTGTTTTGAACCCAAGTCAAAAGAATGCCTTCCTTGAGAGCATTGTTTGAACAGACCCCCCTACCCAATATAACTACTAAAGAACAACTGATCAACGAAATTGGCATTGTGAAGTCTAGAATACAGATTTGATTTCAAAACCAGAGACTAGGACACCTCACACAGGGTGGATTGGGACCCCTAACTGAGCCAGGCACCAAGGGTCCTGAGGATCCGGCCCAACCAAGCTTTCTTGACACTCAGGAGTCACCTGTCAACAGTGCCAACTCTAGCAGGAGGGCTCTCACATACTCATATTTCTTTCTGGCCCCCAGGCCAAGGAAGATACCAGGATGGCAAGGACAATAAGCAGACTGGCCCGGCATGTTAGGAACTCTACTCAGCCTTGACCTGCTGATCCTAAGCAACAGCTGCAATGATGGGGAAGGCCCTGGGCACAATGGTCAGAAGCCAGCTGGAGCAGCATCAGGGCAGCAGCCCACACAGCCTGACACACCTGGAGGCCCAGTGGTGGCCGCAGGCACTGCCATCTGAGGAGCTTTCTCATCCACTTGAGCAACCCAACATACCAGATCTCTGCAGAAATCACCCTTCACTCAACTCCTGTCAATCCCAGAGTTTCAGAGAGGCACAGCCTTTCTGAATCCAGATCCATGGGAGGACCCTTGCCCACCTTACCCCCCACCTCTCAGGGAGGAAAAATTTCAGGCTGTGTTCAGTGTGCCGCAGAACTCACCAGGGCATCAGCTTTGAGAAGGGCATGTGATCCTCCTCACCACCGCCCTCGGCCTTCCCGCGTGGGATACAGAGTCAGCAGGAGACAGAGGAGGATGCACAGTGAACACAAGGCCAAGGCGAGGGGCAGCACCAAGCATGTAGAAACCAAAGGTAATGTTTTGACTGAGTCTTTGGACAGCACCGAAGTTCTGTCCTCTGAATGATTGTTGGGAAGCTCCACACAGCTCTGGAAGGCACCAAGGGCAGCAGGCTGGAGCACCTCTGCTGAATCCAAAGTATTTTCATGGCCAACATCATCTCCTTCCTGTGATCGTTACCACTTGGGCAGTCTGGACTCAACCAGAAAACAGGTCTGAGAGGGCCAGGTCTACACTCCTTTCCTTTCTGACAAGTTTAAAGTCAAACTGAAGGCAGGTGAATTGTCCAGAAAATGTGGGGGAGACGCTGTATTTCCTCATCCTGGGAGTTCATGACAGGTTTTTATCGTAGCCCTGCGAGCTGGAAATGGAAGCTGAAGTTACTTCACTATCCACCCGTCAGGAATCAGTTCCACGAGTTTATATCCATAATCCTGAGCAGCTTCCACGTTTTGGTTGGTTTTCCCTTTGAACACTGAAACAGAAAAAAATGACAGGAATGTTAGAATAGCAACTCCATGAAATCAACCACAAAGCGCATGAATCTTAAACTTCCCACACTGCTAGTTTCAGCATAAGATGACACACATGTCTACCCGTGAAGCTGCCCTCATTATTATAAATTATATGTCAAATTTAAATAAATAAATATAAAAGTAAAAAATAAGCAATCCTAAAGTAAGATCATTTTCATTTTCAAAAGTGACACGCTTCAGAACTTTATCAGAAATTCTAGGTCAAGCAAAATAAAGATTGGACCTAATTCCCCCTTTCCCATTTTGCTGAAGCTGCATTTTCTGGATATTTTAGTCCATATCCATCAAAAAAAAATTCTAGGACAAAAATTGAAGCCTTTAATGCTGATCCTTTGCATCTTAATTAATGGTTCCCATGACCTGGAGCACCAAGTATTGCACTTCTGGCATTATCCGTAGTTGGCTATGTTTCAATTAATTGAAATTTTTTGCTGTGGCTAAAGAAAATGGGCAATGGGATATTTATAACGAGGGATACCTGTTTTTTATTTACGATCATCTGGAAGAAAATCTACATTAGCAACAAAACCACAACAGCTTCTAAAGTCAGAGTGTCAGAAACACTTGACTGTCCAAGATGCTTTTATGGTGTCTTATGTGTGTGTGTGTATTTTTCATCAGGAAAAAAAATGTTCATTTTACAAAAACTTTTTACTATACTGTAGAAAAAAACAAAACAGCTGCATTAAAGTCCATTTAACAATTGCTAATCAAATAATAATCCTGGATGTTCCAAATGGAACTATAGCTGAGTTTGACAGTACCTGGTGGAGCTAAATTATATTTTGGCTTAGTTTCATATTCAGGGAAACTCATTTGATAATTGGTAGGTGTGCAAAAATTCTGGCACTTTAGGTTCTTATTTTATAAGAAAAATACATTAGGAAATTATATTTCCCTGCCAGTTGAAATTAATAAGAGCAAGTCAGGGGTGTGCTTAAGTACAAAAACATGCTTTTTTTAAATGGGTATAAAGTTTTCCTTTCTAAAGAAAAGCAATACATAGAAGAAAGAGCTTTTTGTTTTATTCTGTTGTGTAAGAAGGCTGCCTCCTTCAATGGTTTTTACTGATATTAACTGGCTCAAAGATGGTAGATTGTTAGGTGTGCCATTCTCACACCGTTCTTGGTAGAGAATAATATTAAAACTCGTACTGTCCAATAGTGGTTTACTCCTTATGTGGGTGATGTGCTAAATGTTTTATATTCTGTATATCTTAGTCTGCTCAGGTTTCTGTAAAAAAAAAAAATACCATAGACTGGGTTGCTTCCGAACAGCAGAAATTTCTATGCCAGGGTTCTGGAAGATAGGAGATCCAAGATCAAAGCACGAGAAGGTTCGGTCTGGTGAGGCCCGGGCTCCTGATTCATCAATTACCTTTTTGTTTTATCCTAACATGGCAGAAAGGGCAAGAACTCTCTCTGGAGTCTCCTTTTTAAGGAGATGAATCCCATTCATGGGGGCTTATCCCCTCCTGACCTAATCATGCCTCAAAGACCTCACTTCTAAATATCATGACATTGGGGATTTAGTCTTGACCTATGAATTTCACAGGGATAGAACATTCAGTATACACACTGTATCATATTTAATTTCTGTAATAAACTAGTGGAGGCTTAGGAGAAACCTAACCCAACTATCTCTACAGGAGTGGAATTTCAAATAGGACACCCAGGGAGGGCTGCTCCTTAGTGCCATCTCCCAGATCTGTACAGGCTGTGGCAGAACGCGTAGGTTTGAGACACCCGGAAATCAGCTTCAGCAGTTTAGGAACAAACTACAAAGGGTTTCTAAATGAAACTGTTAATATTGTAATAGTTCACAGGAAAAAGAAAGGTTATGGGATGTCTTAGCAAGTAGACCATGAAAAATAGTTTGCTCTATTAAAAAAGAGAAGATAAATATAATAGTCCCTCCTGACCTAGGGTCTAGCTTTCAGTGGTTTTGGTTACCCATCTTCAACTAGTCTGAAAATATTAAATAGAAAATTCCAGAAATGAACAATTTGTAAGTTTCAATTGTATGCCACGCTGAGTAGTGTTGTGAAACCCCACACCATCAGGCGCTGTCCTACCCAGGCTGTGAATCACCCCTGGTCCAGCATATGCACTCTGTGTACCCTACCCACAATTAGACACGTGGTCTCGTCTTGTGGGTTGTCAGATTGACTGACCCTCCTGGTATCCAAGTCACCCCTATTTTACTTAACAATGGCCCCAAAGTGCAAGAGTAATGATGCTGCCGATTTGAATAATTAAATTTAGGTAAAGTGCTTGCGCTCATTGAAAAACGTTCTCAATAGTAAAAGAAAAACATTATATGCTGAGGTTGTTAAGATCTACAATAAAAATGAATCTTTTGTGAAATTACAAAGAAAGAAAAAGAAATGTGTGCTAGTTTTGCTTTCACACCTCAAACTGTAAAAGTTACAACCACGGCGCATGATAAATACTCCGTTAGGGCAGAAAAGACATTACTTTTGTATATGGAAGACATGGGAAGACTGAACAGGAACAGTCACTGCGTTTGGTACCATGGTCGGTTTCAGGTGGCCACTGGGAGACTTGGAACATGTGTCCAGAGGATGAAGGAAGACTCTTACACTATTTAGGAAAATAATTTTCTTTGTAATGGCAGTGATAATTCATGGGACGTGTGCATTTTATTTCTCCAAAAGATTGCAAAATTATTTTTGATAGTTTTTTCCTGACTTCATAAAGCTACTGAGAGAACAGTACCTATCTCAGAAAGATTGATTTCATTTTGCTTTTTGCTTCGTTGTAGATCTTCAACTGCTTTGCAAACTCAATCTTCCTTAATACAAAAGGGTAAATGATATAGAAAAGTTGGCAGTCTCTTAAAATTAAAACAGTTTGGTAGTGATTTTTCTTGTGTTTATACCCACATCCAGGCCTTCTCAAGCCAAACGCTACAGAGAACTTGGATGTCCCTTAAGGATTCAAGGTTGTCGTTACGTAAACTCAGTGTCATCAAAATTTTTCTTGTTCTACACATATACCTTTCCTATTAATAAAATATTTTTCTATAGTTTGAAATAATTAAATGGCCATCTTACCTAGTTAAAAAGCAACATCTGAACACTCTGATATCCTATCATGGAATAGATAAAAAAAAAATGAAGGAAATTGAGAAGCATTGATTTGTGACTGCAAAACATCAAACCACAATGAGCAATTATTTGGAACAACTTCCAGAAGGAATTAGCTTGGCGCTGGTCTCTGTTGTGTTCTGGTTCCCCCTTGTTTATAATTACACAAGTACATTGTGATATTATAGCGGTGACGTTAGAAATTGGCCTTCTTTGACAACTGCGGTAAAACTTGACAAAAACGAACGTGACTTTTTTTTTCCTGTTTTCCTTCTTCTTTCACTTATTTAAACACGTATTAATTAACTTGTTCTGGCAAGTGTTTAGTAAACATTGAACAAGGGCATTTCTTTAGTGCTATAATTAAAATTCTCTTTTAAAATGTTTTGCCTGATATTTTATGTGCAATTTGACTCGAGTAAACAGAGGTTCTAATTAAAGATTTTAAATGAAGGCAATCTAAACTGATAAACATCCAACATCACATCTAAGCACACGGCCTCCCTGTCTCAGGAAGTTTAATGCGATGGTCAGTTAATATGAGCCTGGATTAGTTAAGATGTGCCCACCTTTACATCCCCCCAACCTTAGTTAGTCTCAGGGGAGAAACCTGTAAATGTTTGTGTCCACCTTTAAGTTGCTATATAACACTTATTAAATTAAATTGTTTCTAAGTTATCACACCACGATATGAAAAACATCTGATTTAGGTTATTAATTCTCTACAAATAAAGCATTACAGAAAACACATTGAATGGACAAAGCTATCCAAACAGCAAGCGGAGCTTTGATTATCTCTTTCCACTAAAACTTGGTGCAAAGGGGGCCACCTCTGCAAACACAGCTATCCTTTTAGGGGAGACTTGCTGGGGTAGCTTTCCAATGCTAACAGGCAATTGTCTGAAAAGCATAAAATTTGTTCTCAGTGTGAATGTGTGTGCGGTGGGAAAGGTGAGGAGAGATGGAAAAGAATTCATTTTGCCTGTAATGCATCGATTGACCTGAAATGAAAGATATTTTAAGGGGAACTTTAAACTCTCTTTCAATTATTCATGCTTTTTTCCCTTTTAGTGATACTGTAAACAACTTCAAAACGCTAAGCTTTAAAGACAAGAGCTACGGGTAAATAATAAGTGATTTACTGGCTATCAGGATTACCGATGTCTCTAATGATCTTTTTTAATTAGTAGAGATTAAAATGGATTCCTCCCCCATCACTTGCTTTAGACCTCCAGGTCTGAACTTGAGTTGGCTGGGGGTGGGAAGAGAAAGTCATTCCCTGTGGCTCTGACCTGTAGAATTGGAGCCTTCAATCCAGAGGTAGGAACCCCTCGTGCTTTTGTAAAAGAACAAAGTGAAGTGTAACCTGACTGCACGGGAGCCTGCCTGTTCTGGGGTTTGCTCAGCAAGCCTGCTTGTCCCTTACACTAAGCTGCCTTTCCAACCTGACTTTTTTTTCAGGTCCTTCCCTGAGTCCCCTAAACTTTGCCAGTCTTGATTTAAAGATAAGGGAATTGGAGCACATTATATCATCACCTGCCAATGTCTTACGGCTGTACTAAGTATTGATGCTAAGATGCAGATGAGTAACCTGGCTCCTGTGCACATCTAACCACAGTGAGATTCCATCCCTGGGTACCAGCTCATCAGCCCAAATCTTTTATGTGATAAAAGTTCAGAGAGATGGAAGAGTTTACCCAAGATTATATGGGGGTAGAAGTAAGCCCCCAATTTGTCTAAATATCACTATAAGAACTTTTTTTTTTGAGACAGAGTCTGACTATGCTGCCCTTGGTAGAGTGCCGTGGCATCACAGGTCACAGCAACCTCCAACTCTTGGACTTAAGTGATTTTCTTGCCTTAGCCTCCCAAGTAGCTGGGACTATAGGCACCAGCCACAGTACCCGGCTATTTTTTGTTGCAGTTGTCACTGTAGTTTAGCTGGCCCAGGCCAGACTCAAACCCGCCAGCCTCGGTGTATGTGGCTGGTGCCATAACCACTGCGCACAGGTGCCGAGCCACTAGAACAACATTTGATAGTAATTTTTCTTGTGTTTATTCTACACATCCATGCCAGCTCATTGAGGAGAACTTGGATGTTCCTTAAGGATTCGAGGCTGTAATTATGTAAATCCGTGAGCTGTAGTTACAACACAGTGATATCCATAAGGGCTGTGAAGTATACACGTGTTCATGCTCATGGCTCTTAGTCATGCAGTCATTAGTCTATGCATTTAGTCTCTCTGACTTTCAGTTGTGTGTGCATTCACCCATAAATTCACTCACTGTACACGTTTGTCTGGTGTTACTATGAGCCAGGCGCTGCTCTTGGCACAGGGACATAGGACTTCATTAGTCTCCCCAGACCAGCCCCAGACTCGCTGTGTAGCCTCCAGTTCCTGAGCCCGCCCTTTGTAGCTACTCTGCGCCTTTAGCTGCCCCCTCCCTCTAATGGGAAGTCAACCTCGAGCACTCTCTGCCTCATCTCTCCATTTGCTGGGGATTTAGAAACCTCATGATAAATTTGTTCAAATTTTGTCTGAAATGAGAGTAAATAAAACCTAGATACTGTCACCATGAGCAAAATACAGATGAGAGAGTGGATGTTATAGTTAGAGAGAGCACCTCTAAATTAGCTGGGTTTCATCCAAGTTCTGCCATTCACTAGCTGTGTACCTTTGGCAAAGTATTCCATTCCTATAAACCTGGGTTTCTCGTCTCTAAAACAAAAATGGCCCCGACCTCAAAAGACTGTTGCAAGACTTAACATGTTTGAAGAACATTTATCCCATTAGCCAACATGTTTGTTTACTGCTCTTGTTGAGCTGATAAGCTTTATAACAACTATTTTTACATCTCAGAGATCTGTAGTGGTGTTATTCTTTAGGGAAATCATAAAGACTGAAGTATAATGTCACAGATACATGTGTGGGCAGTTACCTTGCCGGTGCCTCCATACAATGAGTTCAGAGTGAGGACACCCTAGTCCGATGCCTAGGTTAGGATCTGGCTTCATTACATCAAGATCATTGCATGACCTTGGATGAGTTATTTGTCCTATCTAAGCTTCAGTTTTATCTACAGAAATTGAAAGAATATTATGCACTTGTCACGATGAATGTGAGATTAAATGAAAGCACCTCTGTGATATGCTTGGCACAATGCATAGCACGTAATAAGTTCATGGATAGAATATAACAAATATCAACTGGCATTATGATTTAAGAGTTAGATGTCAGGTAATTGATAAAAAGACATTGTATCAGCAAAAATAAACAAAACATTTCCATTCCTCATAACATTTTACATAAGCACCAGCCTTTGAAAATCATCGGTGATGTGCCAAGTTCACAATTACTTAATGGTAAACCCAACCATGTGACTCTTTGCAATTTAATAAAGTTAAATCTGTCTTGGACACCCCGCACACACTCAGATACCTTCATCTCCTGCTTGCCAGAAGCTGCTCGCCAGTGTCCTCAGGCTACCTTTTCTCTGAGCAGCAAACTCACTGATGTCATTCATGTTATCTGTAAGTGGGTTTTAATGTCCCCAGGTCTTGTGTAAGTTTCATTGTTTTAATAGCGGCATATCCAAAAGAATTAATACATTTGCCAGAGAACATCTAGGCAGAGAATAGTGTGATACTAAGTCTTTCGTACATTTCTGCAACCTAAGTGTGTATTTTGCCTCAGAAATATTGAAAATTCATACAAGTAGCTAATTAAAGTATAAAAATGTTTTCTCTTCTCCTTCATCAGCATAAGTAGATCTTTAGGGGAAAAGACAGGGTCCACATGCCCAGAGACCCCTAGGAGCCGGGTGAGATGCAAAGAGAAATGAAGTGGGCAAGTGTGTCCTGTGTTTGTACACCTCGTGTTGGTGGGGCTCAGACTCTAAACCCGGGCATGGAGCAGGCCAGAGTCTGCCCTTCACCGTATTCTGATCTTTCCTCTCAGAATAAAATAGTTTGGACTTTTCCCCTCATGTGGAAAAAGAACTTTGTCTCAATGCATTAATTCAAGTTGTGTTTTGCTTTTGGTCCCAACTGAGTGTTTCAAACCAACGAATATTCCTTGAGCCTCGTCTCCATGTAAAATAGCATTTTATGTGCTGTAACACATTTGATTTTATCTTTATTAATGCAATGTGTGTGTGGAATATGGTTTTAGAACGAGAGTAATACTGTTGAAATAGCTTCATCTGGAAATACATCAGTTTGCAAACAGATTGGCATCATATCCACAAATATAAACATTTACCAAAAAAAATCAGGCATCATCTGATGGCTGTTGCCATCATGATTCATTGGCACAAGAGAAGCGCTGTGTGGAGAGAGGTGCCAAAGCTGTTTGACACATTTCAGTGGAGTTCATTACACACGCGAAACGGAACCAATTTTACTCAACAGTGACTTTGACATTTACAGAAAAATGAAATGGAGGTTTAGAAATGAAGACTTCATGTGCAATCCCTACCAAAACTTTTAAATTGGCTCTATCCTTATGTCATCTCTCCTAGGAGATCAACCGTGTTCTACAGATGTTATTTTTTACTCACAGCAGGTAGCAACCAATTCAAAACAAAGCTTCTGGGGTGATTAGAAAAGTGATCTTGAGCACATGTAATTGGTTGTAAAACTTTTCTCTCAGAATAAATAACATATATTTTTAAAGATTTCCTTGTAGGAAGGCATGTTTCCCTTGACTTCGCTCTATTTAATTCAGCCTGAAATGCAATTCTGTTTCTTTAATTTTCTAGGCTTTAGCAGACTCAATATCATTCTCATTCCAATTGCACCCAGACACAGTGGGCCTGGACAGCTTTCAGGCTCAGCGTTGGAATGCTGTAAGAAAGATCTTAAGTAGTCATAAGTCACCAGCTTTCTTCTGCTTAATGAGCGATAGAATGTCAGAAAGTGTACCAAAAATTAATAAAGGATTTAAGACACATATACTAAGAAAATTCTGTATTTATGGGTTAGGATGGCTTATGTGCAGACAATATTTACAGAAATGTTTTCTATAAGTCTATGCTACAATATGTATAGGCAATGCCCTTTTTCCAAAGAAACCATTTTATAATATATTTTAAAATATTATCTTACCATGGTAAATGGCCAAAGTATATTAATAATGTTGCTTTACTAAATGCTTATCGGGCTTTCAATGTCAAAGTTAAGGGACTACAAAGAATAAGTGTTCGGTTTAATTTATAAGTCTAGATAGAATCATAGTAGTATTTCACTGACTAGAATTAGTCAAGCCCACCACAACAAATGCATGTAAAGTCCAAATTCTAAAACTTTTAATGTGATTATATTCTTTA
>CAUYQV010110365.1:0-37253 GCA_963574575.1 Galagoides demidoff
GGGTTTGAACCCGCCACCTCTGGTATATGAGGCCAGCACCCTACTCCTTTGAGCCACAGGCGCCACCCAGTGCCTTACCTTCTTTCAGCATGCCCACTTTCAAACACTTCATGAAGCGGCAAGCCTGGCAGGATTTACGTCTGCGCTTCGTGATCTCACATTCATTCGTGGCAGGGCAGCTATATTCTATATTGCCTAAAATACAGAGTTTGAAAAAAAGAAGTCGTTAGATTTGCTAGACTCAGAAAATTTGAGCCTCCCAAAGGCAATGTTACGTCTATTATACTAACCCCTGCCCCCCCAAAAAAGTATTAATAACGTGAGATTCATGATGAATGTCAGAAATAACAGCAAGTCAGAAGCTGGATGGTGATTACTAAAAACACACAGAACCAGGAGAAGACTTACAGTGAAGCTCTGATTATGTTTACAATTTGCCTTTAAAATAATTGTGTTTACACCAGGCACAGTGGCACACACGTGTAATCCTAGCACTTCGGGAGGCTGAAGTGAGTGGATTGCTTGCGCTCAGAAGTTTGAGACCAGCCTGAGCAAGAGCAAGACCCTGTCTCTAAAAAGTCACTGGGTGTTGTGACAGGCACCTATAGTTCTGGCTACTTGGGAGGCTAAGGCAGAAGGATCTTTTGAACCCACGAGTTTGAGGTTGCTATGAGCTATGATTCCATAGCACTCTACCAAGGGTGACAAAGTAAGACTCTGTCTCAAAAAACATTATATTTAGTCCACCCTTGTCAGGTAACAGTCTTCAAGAAACTTAAGATCCTAAAGCAATTTCAGAGTAGATTATGTAAAACACAAAACTGTATTCTTGGATCATCAATCCTGGATTTCTTTTGGTTGTTAAAGCTTTGGTGTGTTGGGCCTATTGTCTTTCTGACACTGAAAGACATAAACCTCATGCTGACAAATGACCAGCAGGCTTATTTGGGATGTTGTGGAAGCTCCTGGAGGGCAAGGACAGAAATCACACAGTTCTGGCTGCAACGGCTTACCAGAGCCTTCTAACGGTTTTATGCTTGGAAAATGCTTCGGATGACGAAGATGAAGATGGTGGCGATGATGAAGACGGTCATGACAGTCATCACCATCATCCTGTTTGTTACCTTATTTGCATAATTAATTCCAAGTACTCAAGCTCTATGATGTTATCAAAAAGAATGAAGTGTTATAAAATAACTTTCATATTAGACCTTACATCATTCATGGTAGTATCTACATACCTAACATTGTAAGTATGTAACAAGAAGATCCCAACGTGAAACTTTTTCAGTTACTGCAAGGGGCAGCGTGTGGGATGTGCTGCGGGCCTCCCTGCAGCTTTGTAAAGAAGCCGCCTTCAGAATCAAGCCTCCTTCCCCTATCAGCTCTGTCTCACAGTGCTTGAAGGTCTTTCGTTACTTCCTAACCCTTTCCCCTTGTGATTAAGTGCATTAGTATCTTAATGAAAATGCATTCTGTTTATTGCCCTCTTGGGAAGGGGGAGGTCATCACACCAAATGCATAAATTGTCATCAGAGACGGTCCGAGCATAATTGCAATTTTGCTGCTCCATGTTTGCAATCGTCAGGTCCGTCCAAGTCCCCTGAAACATGCGCAGATTCTAGTAATTAGCATACAGTCTGCCTGGGACCACAGCATTGATGAAATATTTCAGAGTTAATCACACTTTGTAAACACTGATTTATATCGACTACCTTTCTCCAGACTGATGTCTCCTCATTAAATATCACATTAGTGGATTGCAGGATTGTACAAAGACTCAACTACTCAGCAACTGCTAATTCAACAGGAAGTAATACCTAACCACTTAGAACTGCGGAAAACTGGTTAAGGATGTACGATGTGAAAAAATAAGTCTGTGCATTAGAACTCGAGATAAGCCTATCAAAATTGTTTGGCTAAATTAGCATTCTAATTCAGGACATTTATAATAATAAAAGCAACTGCCTTTGAGCAGGAGGTTAAATAATAATGGTGTATTAATTGCATCAACAGAAGCATACACCATCACCTTCCTCAGAGATACTACTGATTCATAGAGAATTAAGGATAAGTGAAAGGAACCAGACTGCCTGGGTCATGGCTAAGAACAAAAGGATTTAGCATGTGAACTTCAGATGAACCACTCTTCACTTCAGAGTTTCTTTAGCCACCCCTGGAAAATTTATTCGCATCCAAAGAGCGCTGCTAGTAATTTTCTAAGGGTTAATTAGTATTCCACCACCAGATGCTTCCACTCCATACAGTCCCCCCCACCCCCATTCCTTATTTAAAAAGAAGCCCAGGTCTTTGCTCTGTTAGGAAACACTGAACAATGACCAGTGAGAAGGATCAGAAAGAAAAAAAAAACAAACAATGTCTGCTAAACAGGCTTTCTGCACTTTTTTGTAGTTGGAAAATGAGTATGAAGTAATACTCCGTTCATGCTCTCATGTTAGGGCATGAGTACCAGACCCACACCTTAAACTCAGTGCTGGAAAGTTCCACCAGGATGATCCACCATCACAAAGAAACGTTATCTTTCCTTTCAAACTTGTTTTTTTGCTTCCTCTTTGAAAACTGCATCCGACAGGAAGGTACAGCAGGCAGGTGTGCGCTCACACCTGGACTGAGGCAGCCCTCTCCCTCCTGGGAGTGTTCCCCGGCTGACCCGCTCCAGTCCACACTGCCTCCCACCACCACCATCTTCTCCCTGTGATGGCTTTCAGCCTGTCACTACCCTATTTTTTTAATAGAATCAATAGTTTCCTGTTACCCTCCTGAATTAAATATAAAATATTAGACTAGCAAACACCATCGTCTCCCAATCTCTCACCCTACCTTTCCAGCAATATAACAATGATTGCTTCACGCGAACTTTCCAAGGCAGCCCCTATGATTTATTCATTTTTGTGAAGTATCCTCCAGATCCCTCTGAGAATGGTCTATCTCCGTCACTCTTTGCCTCTTAAAATTATCTCTAAGGCCCCAAGTTCAACTCCAATTCCAATCAAATCTTTCTTGAAAACTTCTCAGACTATTCTAGCAGAAGATGATTTCTTGGTCCTCAGATAGCTTTAGGTACTCTGAGACAGGCTGTATTTTGTTATACTTCTTCACATCCATACTACTCATGAAAGTAGGATACGAGAGGACAAAGACCATTTCTTACACAGTATAAAAGCATGCACCAAAAATCATAAAAATATCCCTATAACAACTTAGCATTTCCTTATTATCTCATGCTATTATTATGAACATCATTCATGGTGTTGTAATGTAGGAATGTCATAGGATCCAGTGAGCTGCATGTCCTACTGAGAAGCAGTATTAATAAGACTAAGAAACCTGCTCCACAAATAATCAAAAAAACAGAAGAAAATTGAAAAAACAAAAACATGTGGGGGGAAAAGGGAGAGAGAATCCAAAAGAATACCGAAACTTCTGGGGAGTAAAGTGTAAAAAGAAAAAAAAAAAACCTGTAAGAGGCATTAAAGGAAATAAAAGGACGTCCTGATGTGAACAAGATAAAAAGAAAAAATAATATATGAAAACAGACAATACTAAAAGAGTTATATAATCTTCTCTTACTATAATACTTATGATTGACCAAATAGAGGATCTCAGAAATGCTGCCACATTGGGGAAAATATTTAGGACTGATTAAATAATAATAGGTCAATCTACGAATGACTCTTTTATGAGAAGTTGTATAAAGACTGTTAAATTTCTTCAATAAGTGGGAAGGAATTTGTGAAATTGGTTTTTTTGTTTGTTTGTTTGTTTGTTTGTTTGTGCCAGGGCTGGGTTTGAACCCACCACCTCCGGCATATGGGACTGGCGCCCTACCTTTTTGAGCCACAGGCACCGCCCTGTGAAATTGTTACATAAGAGTTTTAGATCACACGGAACAAAGTAATATAGTTTCTACCCACTGCATTCTATTATAATGCAAGGACAAAGAGAAACATAAAAACGGGGAAAGTTTCAATACAGCCTTAGAATGAATTCTTGAGGGAAGAGCCTGCCTTATTCTTTGCTAAATCCTCAGTGCTTATCAAGGAGCCTGGAATTTTGTACTAAGAGATAAAGATAGAGATGGTTCCTGATCCTGAGGAGTTCAGGGTCACAAAGGAGACAAGATGTGTAAACACACAATGACAGAGTTCGGTGTGTGGTGTATAGTTCAGGACGCAGGAGAGGCACATGCACGCACACACACACATCTCCATGACACAGAGATTATGTTTAGGGCGGTCAAATGCTTGAACTGTTTTGTGAAAATATACATACATGGCTACTTTGGGGTAAATCAATCTTCCCAAAGCTATAGCAAATGCAAAAACATTTTTGAAAAAAGTTCACCATGAATGGATGGAAAACAGTGGTCCTAAGTGTTTTTTTACAAATGGTGTATTTTCGTCTTAAGGGTATAGAAACTGCTTATGGTGAATCGGGTCTGTTTCACAAATACTCTATTTCAATACAGTTAAATTCATGCATACACATGATAACCTTGATTCCACTAAGTAACTCTGTGTATATCTTGAAAAACAAATCAACATGATTCTAAATAAGTGTTTGCTGGAGGAAAGCCTCTCTAATTTCCAGTCCCTCCCATTGAGTTAGTTCATTGTTGGTGGCTATCATCGCCCAGCCAACGAAGTCTTTGATCCATGTTGGCATCTACAGAGATTGTGCCCTTGAAAAACCTTCTCGGATGCTTTTTTATGCAATAAAGAAAGCATTTTATCCTAAAAAAAGTGCTGCCCCAAGCACCTAGGAAACAAAGTTACATCTATTTTGGTAATGGTTCAAAGACATTACTCCCAGTAGACCTGAAGATCTCTACGGGGCACTTGTTTTCCATCGGTTTCGCTAGAAGTGGGAGCTAGACAAAAATATTTCCAAGAGCAACTGTGGGCACCTGGAATGTTAACCCTGGACAGTCATTCAGGGGGATGCCGAAGTTACTGTTCACAGCACTGGATTCTCATTGCAGACACAGAGTTTTCTTGGATTATAGCTTGCTATTTTCTGGGACACATTTGTTAGATGGCACCAGGGACTGAACTGGGCAGCGACTGATGACACGGCTGGAATTTTCCCAGTTTTGTCAATAGCTGGGGAAGTGCGCTCTGCTGCGGAGGGAACCAAGTCATCACGGAAGCTCTGGGTTTTTAAACCAGGCTGACAAGAATGATAGAGCAATTTATAATATCTCCTGGCAGCTTTTCAGAAAGTCCTGGGCTCTGATTACTTAGTTCAGAGTCTTTTGTACAATTAGTTCGCAGGCAATATAATTTTCTCACTTACTGCCTAATAGAATCTTGCAGCTAGCTGGCGGAGAGAATAACGGGGTGTGTGTAAAACTCCAGCCTGGAGTGCCAGTGGATAATTTGTATATTCCTTTCAGTCACTTAATGGACTTTTACAGTTTGGCAGTGAAGGGGCTGAATGATGTAAATTAGCATGGCATTTCAAAATAAAAATATATGTCAAATCTTTACTCCTGATTCACGTCACTCCCACACAGTGATGATGCATTCAGATTTACGTCGTTCCTACAAGTTGCCTTCTTTTTCATATATATAGACACCATAATTGTAAAGCCAATTTGAAAGCATCTGTATATCTCCCTCAATTGTTTTAATTTTATTAACAGAAGCAAATGGCTTGAGATGACCCATGGGGCACTCTGAGTAGGGTTTATCCAATTGTTTTTCGACATTAAGTGATTTAAAAATAATGCGATTTGCTTTGGTATACAATTACAGAGCATTGAAAACATGCAGGCAATAATCTGTACTATTTCTGTTTAAAATGCCTTAATATATATATATCTCAAGAAATAAAAAAAGAAAACATTCTCTTTAGTGTATAGAAGCAAAAGTTTTTCCATTTTTACAATGATACTACTTTGCTTTCTTTTTCTTCTTGTTTTTAATGATCATTTGTTTATAACGCCTCTTTTGCTCATTTCCACCTGAAAAAGAAAGTAATACTATCTATAGCTGGGATTAATATTATGGAATAATGATTTGTTATAGATCTATAACTTTAAAAAGTCATAATTGCATCAATGCATACATAAGTTAAAGAAGCTATTTTTTTCAAAGACTCTGCCAAAATTAGACTTTAAATAAGTTATATATGGATACTATCCCTGATCCCAAAGATTTCATAAAACACTTTTTTGATGCTTCCTTTAGAATTGCCAAGAGAGTCACTTTACAAGCTATAAAAGGAGGGGCGGGACTATAGTGTAACCTTATTTTCACTCAAAACATGCACTGCCTTCTTTGTCATGACACAATGCCAAATGATTTTTTTCCCATTACTAAATTTTAACTCTAAACTCAAAGGTCAAAGATCTGCCATCACTGAAGCTATTTTGAGAATCTGCCTCGTGCTCTAAAAGAGGATTCCCAAAAATACAACAAGGCATGGCAGTGTCAGACCACTAATGGGACCCTAGACCACGTGCCAAGTGTGGGGTCTGGCCTGTTGAGGTGGGAGGAGAGAAGTGTCACGGCAGGTTACTAGTTACAGCGGGCTCTTATCAAAGCAATTTCATACGTAGGGTTATGCCAACAGTCTCGTGTTCTTTGCCTCTATATCACCCTTCTCACCCCTAAAAATTGAGGTGGGGGGGGAACAGGCAGGTACAGAAAAGTCATTTTGCTATTGGATTCTTTAGCATTATACAGGCCCAAATTCTGATACTCACAAACGTCGCATGAGAGTCATTAACACTAGCACAACTTGCTCTCTTTTCAAGGTGAGGCTCAGTCTTAACTCCCAAGTGGAAATGGAGGTTGCTTTGCCTTTAAGGAAAAAAGATTGGAAGGAAACCCACAAGCAGGTTGCCTTTATCCCTCAGCACTACCCTGAGACTGGAGACTACACGGTCTGGTTTCATCCTGCAGGGACTTGTGTTTGGGAGTCACTGAGGCCTCAGCCAGTGCCAACAGAGACCACCTCCCTATATAATATGTCTAGCAATAAGATTGTATTTCCCCATTGTGGAAACAAAAAAAAATGGTAAAGCTTTAAAAATGCTACAAAATGGGGGCAAATTATTTGGCCTTGGGTTTTTTCCAGTTGAAACAAGATACATCCTGCCTTGGTTTTCCCCCCAAATTTCCTTTATTAACTAAATGCCAGGCACTGTGCCCATTCACCTTAAAGAAGAGATGGGGGAAAAAATCCTTGTATGCCTGTCCTGTGTCCATCATTAGCTACTGCGTGGCACAGGGTTAAGGAAAACACCTGAGGAGGAATGAGTGAGGGGAGGAGAGGAGAAAAGAGGGAGAAAGACAAGGGCAGATGGGAGTCCAAATTCCAGCTCAGCCAGTTGATATCAGCTGTGTGAACTTGAACCAGTTACCTTATTACTCTCATTCTGCTAAAATACGAGAGAGGAATAACTATATCTGCTTTATAACATTGTAAATATTACATGAAACAAAGGTGTTAAAATCATGTGTGTATGTTTTTTGTCCCGATTTGGAGGAAAAAGGGGGAGAAACAGAGGTTGAGGGAAGATAGCTTGAACTCAGGAGTTCAATACGAGCCTAAGCCAAAGTGACGCCCCCCTCAGCCTCTACAAAAAAACAGAAAAATTAGTTAGATGTAGCCACCCTCACCTGCAGTCCAAGCTACCCAGGAGGCTGAGGCAGGAAGATCTCTCTTGAGGCCAGGAGTTTGAGGCTGCAGTGAGCTATGATGACTAAGATCCCATTCCCATTGATTATTGTAAACCTTGACACTTAAACTGTAGTCAGGGGTTGGGAATATTGTAAAAATAACCTTCCTCTGATTCACACAAGGGGGTGAAAATGGACATGTCCTTCATTCAGAGAAGTGGAAAGAGAATTGTTGTCTTTCTGACAAATCCAGAGAGAGAGAGAGCACGTAACTATGTTCTACAGATATTGAGGAGAAAAGGAAGACTTAGGCACTTTGTGAAGTACCAAACTGTGGAGGAAGTGAATCTCTAGGACATCAACTACATCTCAGGAATACTTCCTGCCTCTGGGCTCAACGCACACCTGCCCCTGGCTCCTCACGCACCTTCCCCTGGCTCATCGCACACCTGCCCCTGGGTGGAATCTGATTGTAACTGACAGTAAAACATCTGCAAAGCTCTTCAAACATCCAGGCCCAGGCTTATCTCTTTCCACAGTCTCAGGTCAGCTTCTACCTCTAGCTCAAGCCCACCCCTGGTTCCCGGAGAGCAGCATGTCTCTCCTGCTGACCCTCAACGCGTGCTACTTTCATCATTTCATTAGTGAAACTCTCCCAGTGCTCACAACACTGAGTGAAGGTTCTCTGTGGGTATAACTAGCTCATCCCACACATATTATCTTCAAGTGAATTCTCTTACCACTTAACATATTTTATTCCTATTGAGTTGCCCCCACCTCTGGTATATGGCCTCAGCTCCCTACCCTTTGAGCCACAGGTGCCCGCCCTGTTCTTATTTAATTTTAGATGGGTCTCCCCATGTTCCCAGCTCAGTCTTGAACTCCTGGGTTCAAGCAATTCTCCTGCCTCAACATCCAGAGTAACTACGATTACAGGCACCTCACACCTGCCCCACCTGTACATTCCTTGAGGGTATCTAGCACTTTTTTCCCTTCAGAATCCCAGGTCTCAGGGTGTCTAGACAAGTTAGAGAGCCACAGGAAACACTAATTTGTCAACTTAATTTTTAGCATTTCTATTCTTCATTCCTCCATTGTAGTAGTTAGCCCCAAATTGTTCATTACAAAACTAGAATAAAACTGACAGCAATCCATCGATAATGTATCATTTATCATAAAGGAACACAGATTTATAGGACATCAGATTTCCAAGGGATCCTAAATTCCAGTTGCTTCAGCCCCCGGGTTATGTGGAAGATCATGGAAGGGTGAATATATGTTGGCTGTGATCACTAGATCCTCCCTGATTCCTCACCCCTCTTTACAAGAAGATGAGCTAGTTAATGGCAGAAATGAGACTAAAGCTAAGGTACTCTATCATCTAGTCCCATGGTCCTTAAATGCACCTATAAAAAGTTAGATATCACTATTTAAGGCCTGATGACAGCACACCCTCCCTCCAAGGGCCAGGCACACTTTGATGTGCTTGATACACAGGGTGTTCGTGAAGTTTGTGTGCATTGTAAAACTGTTGTACTTTGTAGATTGCACCCTAACTTGATTCCATATGAACTCCTATTTTACAGATTAAAGCTTTAAGGCAGAGAGAGTAAAAGGTAAGATGCCCAGAATCATACAGCTAACAACTGCTAGAGCCAGGATTTGAACCCAGGCAGTCTGGATCCAGAGTTGGTGCTCTCTAAAGGCAATGCCACTAAACTCTCATCTTTCACATGTAATTAACTAGATGCTGTTTAGAATAAAAATAAAAAATGAAAATCTCATCTTCCAAAAGGGTGCTCTGTGTAGCTGTTGTTGCTGTTGCTGCTGGGCGGAAACTGTGATGCCTGACACAGGAGCCGGAGAGTGACAGGATAAGGGTGGTTCCTGGCATGGCCAGACTTACCGTGCAAGGGCAGCTGTGGGACAGGATAGGGTTGCTCTCAGAGAGTGGAATCTCTCAACACCTCAAAAAGAAATCCCTCAACTTGTCTCTCTACACTATGGTTTGAGGCCAGTCTAATTCCACAGAAACCAAACAGAGCATGTCACCAAAGCAACAGGTGTCAGGTGGCACACAATGCATTTAACAATCCCAAAATAAGGCTATTGTTCATGGTGAACAAAATTAATCCATAATCAGGAGGGTGTGTTCTGAAACACATTCAAAAGGGAATGGTAAGTGCACAATAAAAATATACTCACTGGTGGAAATGATGGAGAATATAAATATTATCCAAAGTATACAGAAATTCAATGTTCTTAGATGTGATAGTATCTGACTGGAAAAGGCAAGTGTTCTCCTGTAGTGTAGAATGCAAACCCTACGTGATGGGCACAGCGCTTCATCTTAGTTTGTAAGCTCCTACGGTACCTGGACCATGTCACAAACGCCCCCATAGAAGAGCTTGCTTTTCTGCCATAGAAGAAGCATATTATCTGAACTCACCATAAACTCCAAACTGGCTGTGCTCAGTATCCAGTATCAATTTTTTCATATTCTTTCCCTACCTACGAATTTAAAACAACCTTGCCCATCTCTCTTTTAGAACATACAACTTTAAAAAAAAAAAAAAAGGTTGTTGACAATCTCTTGGTGAGAAAAAAAAGGTAATCAAGTCTCCTACATCTATATTATTTGAATAGTAAAGTTTCAGTGTGTACATTTTGCCATGACAGTGACAGACTAGTATAATAAGTCAGTATGACAAACACGGAGGCATTTGGATCATACTCTATTGTGACAAAAGCAGTTGACTCTTAAAAACAGGAATTTGACTTCTTGAGATTTTGCTTGCACCTCAAGCAGATGAAAGCAAGCACTTACTTTCCCAACGTCTCTCAGTGTTGCTGCTCTGCCGGCATGCCCAGAACTATGTCAGAAATAGAGACAGTGGTATCAGAGTTTTCCTTTAAGATCAAACCCATATATTCAACAAATATCTGGGGCCTTTAAAATTAACAGTGATTTGGGGAACTCCTTTACATGTATTTATTTATTTATTTTAGAGAGACTCACTTTGTCCTTTGTCAACTTCAGTAGAGTGCCGTGACATCACAGCTCACAGCAACCTCCAGCTCTTGGGCTTAGGTGATTCTCTTGCCTCAGTCTCCGGAGTAGCTGGGACTACAGGTGCCTGCCACAATGTTCAGCTATTTTTTTTGTTGTTGCAGTTCGCTGGGGCCGCATTTGAACCGGCACCCTTGGTATACGGGGCTGGCGCTATACTCACTGAGCCACAGGCACTGCCCCAGGAACTCCTTCTTGAAATAAGTAATGGTAAGTATGTGTAAACTGCTAGAGGCAGTATAATATACTGATTATGAACTAACATACTAGAGTCAAACTTGGCTCAAGTTCTGCTTGGTATTACAATTTTCTGTGTGATTCTGGGTCAGTTTTTAAATTTAAAGTTACTTTCATCAAGAATGAAATGAGGACAGGACATAACCATTGATACATTATGAGGTTGCCATTGAAAGTAAGATCTGCTAGGCACAGCAGCTCATGCCTGTCCTCCTAGCACTCTGGGAGGCCGAACCAGGAGAGCAGGTGAGCTCGAGTTCTAGACCAGCCTGAGCAAGAGTGAGACCCTGTGTCCACTAAAAATAGAAAACCTAGCCAGGCGTGGTAGGTGCCTGTAGTTCCAGATACTTGGGAGGGTGAGGCAGGAGGATCTCTCGAGCCCAAGGGTTTAAGGTTGCTGTAAGCTATTATGCCAGGACACTCTATCCAGGGCAACAGAGTAAGACTTTGTCTCAAAAAAATTTTTTTTCAGTAAGATCATGTATTAAGATTCTCAGCAGAGTGACTACAGTGAACACTGGTCATGAACCATAGGTATACATGGAAACTCTACTCAGGGAAGGGACACAGGAGAAAGAGCTAAGAGGGACTCAAGTAGATGCCGGTGCTCAGCACAAAAGTAAGGAAGGGCTATGGAGAATTCCTTCTATGCTCGTCCACCGAGGCACCCCAGGCCTGAGTAAAAGGCACTAAGTGAGGAGCCCAAGCAGACCTACCCACCAAAAGACCAGGCACAACGCAGGCCTGTCATAAAAGGAGGAGGAACAGTCAAAGAAGAATAATTACCCCAAGATCTGGGAACTCGGGCAGGGCTGCTAGCTGGATTTATTATGGAATAATACAAGGAAAGGTCAGAGGAGAACGATGACAGCTCCTAACGCAGAGATTGTGTCCGAAGGTTTCCTCTCTGAAATAAAACCCGTCCACTTGAACAGTCTGCTGTGATGGTGATTACAGAAAGGGGCCTGGCACTCCCTCAGAGAGGGAGACCAGAAGGGGAATACACAGGAAAACGTGGTGGGGAGAGTGGGGGGTCCTGTTCAATATCATCCGGAGGAGGGCGGGCAGCAATGGATTTGCTTCACCCTGACTCCTCACAGAAGAGCAGGTCTGATTAGCAAGCTTGTTACCAAAGGCCCAGATCACACAGATTTTGGTACCTGCAGGTCATTCAGTCTCTGTTATGACTCCTTAACTTCAGCTGTTACAGCACAAAAGCAGCCAGTCTGTACAAGAACAGGTGTGGCTGTGGTGTCCCAACAAAACGTTCTTTTTTTTTTTTTTTTTGGCAATTTTAGCCAGGGCTGGGCTTGAACCCACCACCACATATATGGGGCTGGCACCTACTCCCTGAGCCACAGGCGGTGCCCCCAACAAAACGTTCGTCAGCCAAGTGGATTTTGCCCATAGGCCTTGGTTTCGCTATCTCTGTTCTCAACAGTAGGGACAAAAGATCACAATGACAAAAATACTTTGTGGTCTACCCATTATGTCCTTTCTTGCTCACAACCCTGTAAGGTCACTTCCCACAAGTTAGGTACAAAAATTTAAAAAATGAAATATCTGAGACAGTCAAATGGAAAAATGAGTTAGAGGACTTTTGCTTTAAGTATATGCAAAATTTTAAATTATATACTCTTCATACGGAACATAGTCTGAAGACTCTGAAAGACAGTGTAGCTGCTCTAGGACCAAGGAGGTATCTTGGGAGGAGGGAAGGCACTTTGGAGGCACAAGAAAAGGCAAGATGTCCTCAGGGACGAAATGTCAGGCAAGATTCACTCCTTTGAAGACTCTTGTGCCGGGCGGCACCTGTGGCTCAAAGGAACTGGGCACTGGCCCCATATGCCCAAGGTGGCAAGTTCAAACCCAGCCCTGGCCAAAAAAAAAAAAAAAAAAATGAAGACTCTTGTGCTTATGTATGCTCCCCCTAAATGGAAACTTTGTAAATAGTAAGCACCGAAAAAAAAAATGGATATCAGAATGCAGATTTGGGATCAGATTTACCCTACAATGTACATTAAGATTTTACTATCTAAATTCTAAATTAATTAATATTTCCTTTTACTAAATTCAATTATTTTGTCTAGTATTACTCAGAGGTGCACTAAAAATATTCACATATATAAAATAATAGCTATTTCTTTAGGTCTATTCAAAGCAAGATAAAACTAGATTTAATTCCAAAGAATATAACTTCCTTTGTTTAACAAATAAAAATTAAAAAAGAAAATCTCTCCTTCTAACTAGAGTTCAAGGAGACAAAAAGAGAAAAGGTAATTGAGTGTAAATGGCCTTCTGATGTGCTCACAACATTTATGCAAGTGGATAATGATTCTCACATGAAAACGGGAGGAGAAATCAGCCTTTTTCTTCCTAAAATCAAGGATTAAAGAGTATTATTAGTGGAAGGTGGAGAGACATCATTAGCATCAGTCTAAGACAATGGTTCTCAACCTTCCTAATGCCGCGACCCTTTACTACAGTTCCTCATGTCATGGTGACCCCCAACCATAAAATTATTTTCATTGCTCCTTCATAACTGCTATTTTGCTACTGTTATGAATCGTTATGTAAATATCTGATATGCAGGAGGTCCTCAAAGGGGTCGCGACCCACAGGTTGAGAACCGCTTGTCTAAGGCAACCAGCCAAAAAACGTGGTGGAGAAATGGATGTTGGTGAATAAAAATCCAGGGTACTGAGGCAGGAAACTGATAAAGAGGTACTGAAGAACCCTCAAGCTTCACACTTAAGGAATTTCTGAAAATGAATTTCAAAACATTAGGTATTTTTAAGACTTAGTTCTGACTGCCTCTTTTCTAAAAACCTTTCATATTATCTAATCATCGTAACATCTGCAATATTCTTAATTCCCCATTTTTATTTTAACGACTTAATGGAAAACTTTGCCCACGGGCTAAAATCTCTCAAGAAACAGAATAACCTAAAATCATTTGATAATTTCAAAGCTTTTACAATATACGATACAGTATACAGAGCGGGTTAAGAGCACAGGCTCTGAGTTCAAATTTTCTGGGACTCAGTCTTTGGGCAATTAATTCTCTGTGCCTTACTTTCCATATCTAAAAAAAGATAATTTAATAACAGCAGTATCTACTTCACTGGGACAATGTAAGAATTAAATAAGATAATTAATATAAAAAAACACATTATAAAAATTAATATATTCATTGTTACTATACATGAATCTATTCATTATTATTATTATAAATTAACAAATTCTTCATCCATTTCTGGTATAAAGGTATTGCGTTGAAATCAGCAGGCTAAAAGCAGCAATGTACAATATCCCACATATGTAATAACTTGTGGATAAGCCCAAGGATATAAAAACTCAGATCTTCAAATTTAGGGTATATCTCAAACCCCTCAAAAATGTTTAAACATTAGGGGAGTCATTACAAGAAGAAAACAGGAAATAGCACATGCTGGAAAGAATACAGAGGAATTGGAACTCTTATGCTCTGTTAATTGGGATATAAAATGGTGCACTGCTGTGGAAAACAGTATGGAGGTTCCACAAAAAATTAAAATATCTGGGAGGCCAAGTCAGGAGGATTTCTGGAACCCAGTAATGAGCTACAGTGACACTACTGTACTCTAACCCAGAGCAAGTGATGATCCATCACTCCTACTTCTTAGGACTTAGGACAAGGATATATCCAAAATAACTACAAATACCATCTTCAACAAACACTTGTACACCACGTTTGCTGTAATGTTATTACAATAGGCCAGAGGTAGAAGCAACCTAAGTGTCCATCAACGGATGGATAAAGAAAATGTGGTGTATACACAAAGGAAAATTAGAGTAGTGGTTTCACTTTCAGATATTTCAGTTACCCAAGGGACAGCACAATAAAAAATTTTGAAAGAAAGAGAAACCTAATTCACATAACTGTTATTATAGTATATTGTTATAATGGTTTTATTTTATTATTGTTGTTACTAATCTCTTACTGTGCCTGATTTATAAATTATACCATTTCATGGGTAGGGCATGGTAGCTCACACCTATAATCCTAGTACTCTGGGAGGTCAAGGTGGGTGGATCGCCTGAGCTCAGGAGTTCAAGGCCAGCCTGAGCAAAGCCAGACCCTGTTGCTACTGAACACAAAAAAACTAACCCTTATAACAGGCACCTGTAGTCCCAGCTATTTGGGAGGCTGAGACAAGAGGGTCTCTTTAGCTAAAGAGTTTGAGATTGCTGTGAGTTATGACACCATGACACTCAACCCCAGGGTGACTAAGACTCTTGTCTCAGAAAAAAAAAAAAAAAAACTGTATCATGGATATGTATGGACAAGAAAAAAACTAAGTTAATCGGCCCTCCTTTAACCCCTAAAGTGGTAGAAGAAGCAGTTAACTTCTGGAGGAAGATAGCATTGGTCCTTTACCTCCACCCCTTAATGTAGATAAAGAAGCTGAGGAAGGGGAGGAAGAGGAGGAATATGTTGTCCAAAAGATTCCTGATTCACATGGAATAACACCTAAGCACGGTACTAAAACAAAGATTCCTGATTCACCTGGAATAACACCTAAGCACGGCACTAAAACAAAGATTCCTGATTCACCTGGAATAATACCTAAGCACGGCACTAAAACAAAGATTCCTGATTCACATGGAATAACACCTAAGCACGGCACTAAAACAGTGTCTGTTGTGGGTCTGGATCCCTCGGGCGCCCGTTTGGTGACTGGAGGACAGGACAATGATGTTAAGTTTGGGGATTTTGCGGGAATGGATGCTTCTTTTAAGGCATTTTGATCTCTTCAGCCCCGTGAGTGCCATCAGATTAAGTCATTATATCATAGTAACACAGGAGACATGATGCTTGTATATCTGGAAGCTCTCAGGCCAAGGGGATTGACAGGGATGGTTTTGAAGTAATGGAACATATAAAGGGAGATCAGCATATTGTGGGCAAGGTCGACACCAAGGGCCACACAGCAATGCTTCGTACTGGCGCATGGCATCCCAAAATAAAGGGAGAATCTGTGACTTGCTCAAATGATGTGACTGTAAGGATATGGGAAGTTGAAAATCCAAAGAAGCAAAAAAGTGTCCTTAAGCCATGGACAAGGCAGGGTAAAAAGTCCTTCCCACTATGTGCACATAGAGAAGTGACAGGAATCTCATAGCAGCTGCCTGCCAGAATGGAAGCGTACAGATCTGGGACCGAAATTTAACTGTTCATCCTGAATTCCACTATAAACAGGCTATGACCCAGGCTCAGACCTTTCTCTTGCATGACTTTTTCCTATGATGGTCATCTCCTTGCCTCTCATGGAGGTGATGATACGTTAAAATTATGGGACATGTGACAATTTAATAAGCCACTTTTTTCAGCCTCAGGTCTTCCCACCATGTTTCTAAGGACTGACTGCTGTTTCAGTCCAGATGATAAACTCCTAGTCACTCGTGCATCTGCTCAAAGGGGATGTGGTAGCCGCAAACTTGTTTTCTTTGAGTGTAGGACTTTCCCAAGGGTGTATGAGATAGACATCACAGACACAAGGGTCGTCTACTGCCTGTGCCATCCAAAGCTGAACCAGATCATGGCTGGGACTGGAAATGGTTTGGCTAAAGTCTATTAAGACCCCAACAAAAGTCAGAAGGGAGCAAAATTATGTGTGGTTAAAACCCAGCAGAAGGCGAAACAAGCTGAGACTCTAACCCAGGACTACATCATCACCCCTCATGCCTCGCTTATGTTCTGTGAGCCCTGCCAACTGAGTACAAGGAAACAGCTGGAGAAGGACAGGCCAGATGCCCTGAAGTCACACAAGCCGGAACCTCCTGCAGCAAGCCCAGGTCATAGTGGCCCAGTTGGAACCCTCAGGGGCACTCTGTCATCCTACATTGTAAAGAACATTGCTTCAGACAAAATGGATGACAGTAACCCCCAGGAAGCCATTTTGTGTCATGCCAAAGCAGCAGAAGACAATCCGTATTGGGTTGCTCCAGCGTATTCTAAGAGTCAGCCCAAAACCGTGTTTGCCCCAGTTGATGATGAAGAAGCAAAGAATGAGCCACAATGGAAAAAAACGTGAAATTTGAAGAATCTCATTTGAGAGCTGTTCATGTGTGGGGGAGTGATACAGGACAGGATTTTTTTGTAACGCTTATTGAATAAATAATACATTTTTATTATTAAATAAAAAAAATTATATCTACTATATAGAGAGTGCAGCATTATTGTGGTTTCTGGTACCCACTGGGTGTGGTCCTGGAATACATACCCTACAGAAAAGGGGGGACTACTGTACTGCCCTATCCTAATGAAATCTGTCGTACACAACATCAAACCTTGAGGACATCACACTAAGCGAAAGAAACCAGTCACCGAAAAGAGACAAATACTGCGTGATTCTACTTACATGAGGTATCTAGAGAAGCCAAACTCACGGAAACAGGGAGTGGAACAGTGGTGGGTTGGCGGTTTGGGGAAACAAAGAGCTATTTTTTAATGAGTATAGAGTTTCAATTTGACAGGATGAAAAGTTGCACAACAGTGAGCCCACAGTTAACACTGATATATTATATCCATAAACATGGCCAGGAGGGCAAATTTTATGTTCTGTGTAAATATCATTTCTTTTAAATGTATTTGTTTTTTTTTTTTGAGACAGAGTCTCACTATGTCACCCTTGGTAGAGTGTCCTGGTGTCACAGCTCACAGCAACCTCAAATTCTTGGGCTTAAGTGATTCTCTTGCCTCAGCCTCCCAAGTAGCTGGGACTACAGGCACCTGCCACAACACCCAGCTATTTTTTTGTTGCAGTTGTCTTGTTTGTTAGCTGGCCCTGGGCCGGGTTCGAACCTGCCAGCCTCAATGCATATGGCCAGCACCCTAACCACTGTGCCATGAGCACTGAACCTAGAGTCTGTACTTTTTTTTTTGAGGCAGAGTCTCCCTCTGTTGTCCAGGCGAGGGTACAGTGACATCATAGTAACCTCACAGCTCACATCCATCACATCATAGTAGCCTTGCAGCTCACATCCAACTCAGGTCCCCTCTGTTGCCCAGGCTGGTTTCAAAGTTCCAAGAACACTGGCGCAGGTGAGCCATGGGGGAATTTATTTTATTTTCTAAGTGCATAGAGTTTTATTTATTTTTCTCTTAAAGTTTACAAAATTAAGTAAGAGTATAGGCCAGATTCACTAGCTTACACCTATAATGCTAGCACTCTGGGATGCCTCGGCAAGAGGATAAACTGATGTCTGGAGTTTAAGACCAGTCTGCACAAGAGTGAGACCTCCTGTCTACCGAAAATGAAAAAATTTGGTGGGTGTGGTGGCTCGTGCACATAGTCTTGGCTACTATGGAGGCTGAGGCAAGAGAATAACTGACTCCAGGAGTGCGGGTTGCTGTGAGCTATGATGATGCTGTTACACTCCTGCCTGGGCAACAGTGCAAGTGTCTGTCTCAAAAAAAATAAACAGATAAAAAATAATAACATCACTTTATTATAGGAATAATGCTACAACTTCTCCCCAACCACTGTGAAGTAACACAGACAATAAAGGAGTTACCCATTTTGCAAATATATTGCTGGGAAAGTGGATTCTGTTTACCTAACCTGACAGGGAACTATACCTGAGGATTTTAACACAGCATTAAAAGTTTATTACAAATTCATTTCCTCCCTGAATGCCATTGGCATATACTCCTTATATGGGATAGGCTCTTATCCAGGGTCACCCAACAGGAAAAATGTACCCTATGAGTCAAAAGTTAAAATGATATGTTGGTTTTAAATGACTTTCAAAATACAGTAACGTAATACTGTGTTTAATAAACATGTAAATGACACCAGAGACTCCAGCGTCTGCAAATTTGAATTCCGAACATTTAAAGGACAAAAATATAGTGAGGATCAGAATCACTTCATTGTCTTTCTTTCTTTTTTTTTTTTTTTTTAGAGATAGAGTCTCACTTGGTTGAGAGCTGTGGCGTCACAGCTCACAGCAACCTCCAGCTCTTGGGCTCAGGAGATTCTCCTGCCTCAGTCTCCCGAGTAGCTGGGACTACAGGTGCCCGTTGTAACACCCGGTTTTTTTTTTTGTTGTTGTAGTTTGGCCTGGGTTGGGTTCGAACCTGCCACCGTAGGTATATGGGGCTGGCGCTCTACCCAGTGAACCACAGGCACCGCCCTCATTTTCTTCTCTTTTCCTCTCCTTGATCAAGAGCAAGGCTGGGCACTGTGGCTCATACCTGTAATCCTAGCACTTTGGGAGACCAAGCAGGGAGGATCACTTGAGACCAGGAGTTGGAGCCTGAGCAAGAATGAGATCCCATCTCTATAAAACCCAGAAAAACCAGCCATGGTGCACATGCTTATAGCCAGCTCCTTGGAAAGGCTGAGGAGGCTTGCTTGAGGTTGCAGTGAACTATGATGATGTCACTGCACTCTATCCTGGGTGAGACAGCAAGACTCTGTCTCAAAATCAATCAATCAATCAATATCAACCACAAAATATAATCTCTTAAATTAATCACTCTAATTTTATACAACTCGAAGGTCTAAGTTTTTCCTTCAGCTACTCTGCCACTTAATTTACATTAATTCTATTTTCTGATTAGCTAATTAATACACATGCACAGATGTATATGGACTCATGCCTATGTCACAGTGCTCACATATGTGTAGCTCAAACAGGCTTACATACATAGTTGTATGGAAACAGAGAAAAGAGAGTGGTGCCTGTGGCTCAAAGGAGTAGGGTGCCGGCCCCATATGCCGGAGGTGGTGGGTTCAAACCAGCCCAGGCTAAAAGAACAAAAAAAAAAATAGAAACAGAGAAAAGAGACTAAAAACTTCTGATCCTTGAAGAAGTAAAAATATTCTGAAAATGGTAATAATGGACTAAAAAATCATCATGATAGAGTACTTGGCTTCAGTTTAAATAAATGATAATGTATGCAAAGCTGCCTAAAAAATCCTCTGGAGCAAAAAATCTTGTTAATCGATGTTGCATACAAGAAAGATTAAGAGAGTATTTGGTCTAAAAGTTACCTAACCTATGGCCAGCAGGTCAAATCCAGCCCTAGGCTTCTTATTATATGTCCTCAAGCTCAGAGAAGTTTTTATATTTTTAAACAGCTTGAAAATCAAAATGAGGAGTATGGAACAGAGAAAGCATATAGCCCACGTATCCTAAAATATTTGATATGCTAAGATATTTAAACTGCCTAATTTACTATCTACCCTTTTTTTAGTAGGTCTGCAACATGCTCAGAAGTATGACAATTTTAGGTGAATTCCTAAAATTCAGGAAAACCATGGACAAAGAATCACTACTCACTTATCCCAAGAAGTTCTTCCACTAAATCAAAACCAAAAGATGTAAAATTGTAAATTTTGCTGTTTTGGGACCTCCATTCATATAACACATCTCCACCAAAAGAAAGTCTATACTACTTTTACTGTTGAAATAAACACTAACCTAACCATTAAAATGACAAGAGAGGACTAATATTAGATATTTATAATTTGGCATCATTAATGCGTTTTTTTAAACACTCAGATTCCAAAAATAAATAAATAAAATGAAGAAGTTAATTAAACTTACTACAAGGGCAAGTCTTCTGGATTAAAGCACATAAATCACCATTTCTTTTGAAAATATTATATCTGAGGCCTGGCGCAGTAGCTCATGCCTGTAATCCTAGAATTCTGGAAGGCCAATGCAGATGGATTGGTCTGAGCAAGAGAGAGACCCTGTCTCTAAAAATAGCTGGGCATTTGGTAGGCACCTTTAGTCCCAGCTACTCGGGAGGCTGAGGCAAGAGGATCACTTGAGCCCATGAGTCTGAGGTTGCTATGAGCTGTGATGCCAGAGCACTCTACTGAGGTTGACAAAGTGAGACTGTCTCAAAAAAAAAAAAAAAATTATTTCTATTTTTAATACTGTATTCAAGCTGATAATAACTGAGATTCATCACGTCAACGTAGATATTTCCACATTATTCTGGATTTTAATTTTAGAACATAGAATTGTAAAGCTGCCATTTACTGTAAACTATTTTTTCTCTAAACACTAAATTAAATAGAAAATATTTTATTTTTCTTTGAAAAGTTCATGTGATGCACACATACTCAGTTTGTGAGCTCTTATTTCCTCCATTGATGCAAATACTCATGAAATAGCATGAGATGGCAACGAAGATGCGACAGCCAGGGAAGACCCTCGAGGACTGCACTGCTGGCTTCAGGATGGAGTTAGGCCATTTACAGTGGACAAAAGAAGTTGGCAGCACCAGACCCAAGGCCTGTGCTCCTTTGCATCTAGGACAAGGTTTTCATGTAAATGCCGTATCTTTGCTAGTCCAACTTTAAGGTGAGATTTAGTCTCTTACCAATGCTACCTTTGTGTGTTTTGTTTTCTTTCAATGCCACTTTTAGGCCTACACAAGGAAAGTCTCTTCCCGAGAGCCCTGGGCTTTAGAAGGCATCCATAGTTCAAAGAGCCCATTCAAAGTGCCACGGGGACGCTAAGAGGACAAGTCCAGCTGGAACTGTCCCTAGTGCAACCCGTGCTATCAAGTACCTGTGACCCTCTTTTCTGTGTCTAAATCACAGGGTCTGAGAAGATCTTTCTTCTAGGTCCAACCTCTGGAAGCTGGAGTGGACTAAACTGCCCTACTGGTTTTCTCATTATGGGAATTGAGCCAGGTCAAAGGAGAGCTAGTGGGAAGGGTCATTGATTGGGCCTTCGACATGTGGGCAGCAGTATCCAGATTATGTATAAGACGAGTCACAGACCAGGGACCAGCTCTCTCTGTATTGCTTCTCTCTCATGCAAACCTCCTAGGAGTCTAAGACTGAAAAATAAAAAGCATGGACCATTATCAAAGCACATTTGGTCCCATAAGAGCCTGGAACCCGTTTCACCTAGTCGTTTGTTATCCTGCTTTACAACTTTGACATATTTACATATGTGGTATGTCGGTGCGCCCTGCACTTCCATCCCAGGGCCCACAGTGCTCAGAGTGGACTTATTTCTGAGAAGAGTCACCCCCCTCATCTCACCCTGCAAGGACATTCTACTTCTTTAGCTCTTAAATCCCACATGTGAAGCTAAACTAGAAATTTCATGTTTTATGCAAGTTCCAAGATTCAGGATTTTTTTTTTAAATTTACTTAACTTCATATCCTTATCACAGGGGGAAAAAGTTAATTGATTGCCATAGAACTAAATAAAACAGAATAAATTTCCAAGCATCCCCCCTAAATGCCTCTGAACATAAAAAGCCAGAAATGGCTACAGGGAAAGAGGCTTTGTTATCAGCTCCAGGGTGGGTAACTGTGAGCCCAGGAAGGTTATATGTGCATCCTTCCATTTTAGCAACAAGGATAATTCTCTGTGCTAGATTATTTGAACCATCCCGTGCTTGAGTACCCAGTCATATTGATTGAACACCTACTATGGGACAGGCCCTTTCATGAACTCTCTCATTTTACCCTCCTCATCTGGGAAATAGAGACACAGAGAGGTGAAGCTCTCCCAGCTGGTAAATGGCCAACACCAAGGCCTGGTGTTACGTGAATCTAAAACCTATGAGCCAACAAATGTCAAAAAAAACCCTATTTTTAATTATATAATGTTTTCTTCCTTAAATGTAAGGGAAAGAAAAATATCTTCTTCTCCAGCACTAGAATGAGCAGTTGGAATGGCTACGGTATGTATTATTTCCCTTACATATAAACAAAAACTGTATGGGACTAGTCTTTTGGGTGTTAAATCATGAAACATACATTGACCTTTTTTGGATATAAAGTTGTTGTCCCTCTTCTACCTCCTGAATAAGAGTCCAAAAACAAAAACTCCTGATGAGAAGGTCCTCCTTTTTCCTCCCAAATCCCCATTCATTGAAGAATTGAGGGCAAAACTAGAATTGGAAAACAAAACAAACAAAAAAGAGTAACAATATCACAGCCCCCAAAAGTAATATGCTTAGAAACTGACAATGAAAATGTGGCTGCCACATTTATCGCCCTCTTGTATGACAGGACAGAACTGCCAAAGTTCTTTACCAGGGATTTGGGTCAGCAAAAACAAAAACCGAAAACCAAAACCTTGACTTCTACTCAAGGGCCGGCCTAATTCAATAGTTTTTCAATGATAATTTGGAAACAGTCGATAAATAAAGTATGCCTTTCTGGTTGACTTTCACTGAAATCTCTGATTAAGTGCCATTCACAACAGAAATACCACATTTAGTTTTGAAAATAACCATTTGAATTCCTTTCTCAAGAAACCATCTGTATATATGTTCTTTCGGTTTTAACTTTAAGAAGTATCTTGCCCAATTTTTAAAAACTTACATCTGATAGCCAATCCTAAAAATAAATTATTACAATAAGAAATAAAGGTTCTAGAGAGGCAATACTGTCCATGAACTTGCCTTCGGATACACGTGTCTCCTAAGGCCATGAGAGCAGAACCAGGTCCTGATGAGGCCGCAGTCACACTTACATAACATCCTGGCCATGAGGGCTCTACGTCCGTAGAAAGACTTGTTCCCAAGGGGAGTTATGTAATCTCTTCTTATTCCCTGGAGAATTTTCCTCAAGGGAGGGGAGGAAGAGACTACTATCTGTCAAGGATAGTTTGGCTGCAGAGCTGCTGAGGGCACGAGCATGCGTTCGGGGGCAGCTGCCGAGACAAAATCAGAGTCTGGGCCACTTGCAACATCTCTGGAGTTCAATCCCGATCACTACTGTATTTGGCCACAGAAAGGAGGGGCCGTTCCAATCTTCCTTACAATTACCGCCCTAATTATTACATTATACTTTCACAATTTAATCCCTTTACTTGCCTCACTGCATTTTTGGGGCTAAGCAAGCACCACAGTGTGACGCCTGATGATGTAGCTAGCGGGGTAGCCTTACTGAGGGCTGCCCAGCTGCCAGTTACAAGCCACAGCCAGGTGGGCAAGTCCAGAGTGCTAATCTGGACAGTGACATCTCTGTCTCCTGCTCAAAATCCTTGAAACTTGCTCTCTCCAATATGGAGTAAAACTGAGCACATACATCAATGCCAAGAATCACCCTGTGCTTTGCTCTGCTAAGCTTTTGGTAGTACAGAGGTAGCCTAAAGAATAGTCATGCACGGAATTCCAATTGTTCTATTCTAATTATTGCTTAGTAAATGACTATTGCATAGCTATTAACATTTAAGCTTTAGGATTTTTTTTAAAAACAATGGTCAGGCAATTTTTTCTCATAGTTATTCTATCTTTACAAAACACGCTAAAGACACAGCATTTAATACAGCTACCCTAAAAATTCGGCATTTCCTTAAAGCAGGAGACATTTATCCACAGAATTTACCTCAATGCACAAACTTTGGGAATACAGCTTTAATAAAATGTTGGTAAGATGAAACTCTAGCCGGCATTCTGCGCAACTCACAGTAGGTTCTCAGTAAATATTTGTTGAATAAATGGGAGCAGTTTTCACATTGAGAACCTCTTGCTTATATTAGCATACGCACAGTACTTGTTCATTTATCCCAAAATATTTGCTTATCCTTGTGTAGTTAGACCCAGAGCTGTGTAAACTGATTTAACAAAATCAAATCACTAACAGTTTAAATTTCTGGTACTCTGTAACCATAAGGATTATAACACTGTTGAACACTGACTGGTAATAACCCAAAGATTTGAGATGCATTTTCATTCTCAAGGCTTGTGATGTTAGTAAACAGGCAGAAGACATTTTTCAAATGCCCTGAAGTGACCCAAAGCCTTGTGCATAAACCACCATTGTTTTCAGCTTACTCACTTCACATGTGATTTTCTATCTCATTTTACTCTTAAGCATTCCAAGAAGTAGGTATTAATGCCTTCATTTTATGGATAATGGTAAAGAAAATAAATATCCGGTGGATGAAGGATTTTTATAAGAAAATACTCGGGCCTGTGGCTCAAGTGGCTAAGGTGCCAGCCACATACACCTAAGGTGGTGGGTTCGAATCCAGCCCGGCCCACCAAAACAACAATGACGGCTGCAACCAAAAAATAGCCAGGCATTGTGGCGGGTGCCTGTGGTCCCAGCTACTTGGGAAGCTGAGGCAGGAGACTCGCTTGAGCCCAAGAGTTGGAGGTTGCTGTGAGCTGTGATGCCACGGTACTCTACCCAGGGGGAGTCTCAAAAAAAAAAAAAAAAAGAAAGAAAGAAAGAAAAGAAAAGAAAAGAAAATACTAATAAAATATGGCAATCATGAGCTAGAAAATATGAAGATACACCATTACAATATTTAGGGAATTTCTATGTACAGCACACTGACTTGGCCTTTAAGTTCTCCAGTTAAAATGATGAAAAGCTCTAGAAAGGGTAGGCTTAAACATCCACTCTATTACGTAGGGCTATCATGTTGAGAAAGTGTGAGCTTTAAGTAAACTCTGTGTTCTCCCCAGCCACAGATCAAGGAAGCTATGCGATGGACAGCATCAAAGCAAGGGGAAGAGGGAATAACCTCTTCCACTCAGGACAGTCACGGAGGGAAGAACTGCAGAGCCAGATGCTTTGCTTATATTCCTAGTTTTTCAAAAGCGTGCATGTAAGGTGGGAAATGATCCCACAAGATGCTCTTCCAAGGGAAGGGTGAGAGACTCACCTGCCTGCGCACAAGGGGTCTTGGGCAAACCTTTTGTTACCCTATGTAAAAGGATAAGAGCTTAACCGACATTACCCCTCTTGCACTTTAACAACTGTACCTTACAAAGTTATTAAGGATCAAAACACATTGATTTAGTCATGTCCAAAGGGGACCATTAGATGATGGCATTCAGTTTTCGGGGTGAATATCCCACACGTGGATACTCTGAGAACCATAGAGCCATGGTTCTTAAACTGGAGTGAGCATCGGAATCACCAGGAGGGTTTGTAAAACCCAGATCACTAGGTCCTCCCCTAGAGTTTCTGGGTGAGTTCATACAGGCTGGGGAATCTGTGTTTCCAACAGACCCTAAGGTGGTGCCAACAGTGCTCTTGCAACTGCATTTTGAGAACCGCTGATATATACAGTATAGTGTGGGGTCTTTAACCTTGGCTTTGCATTAAGCTTTACCTAGGACATTTTTAAAAGTTCCTCTTACCCTGGCTACACCCATGACCAATCGATTCTTAATTTGGGGGCATGAGCCCTGATGCCAGTATTTTTTCTTAAGTCTTCAGGTGATTTCAGCGAGTTGGCAAGCTTGAAAACCACTTTGAGACAGACTTTGTGACCCTAACTGGTAGTTAAGAAGATACGTTTGTAAACATCTGAGCAGAATCATTGGTATACTGTCAATCCTTAGTAAATAATTGTTCTTTCCTTCCCTCATTTTCTTCAAAAGTGTATCACAAGAAATCTAATAAAAGGGGAATCTAATTATCTGCCAGAACATATACCTACAGTTTATAAAATATGCTGACTTTCTGTCCTTGTGGATTATGATTTTAAAGGGGGACATAAAAATTTCAGTCATATTTGTCTATGTTTTATGTGGGAAATAATGTTTTTTATAAATCTAGAAATATAAAAAGAGTTGGGTATGTATCATTTATATACCGGTACATTGGAGGTGTATTTTATAATTAAATATGATTTAATTGGTATAAGTTGGAAGTCTTTTTATACTAATTCCTTCAAAAGGTGGGAAAGGGTATCTAACCTCCAGGAAAGAAGGGAGATGAGTAGACCATTAAATCTGTCTAGGGCAGTTGTTGTCAAAGTATGGTCTCTGCACTGGCAGCATCAGCGTTTATGCTTAGAAGTAAAAATTCTTAGGCCCTCTCCCCACATGTAATGAATCAGACACTATGGTGGTGAGACCCACAAACCTACATTTTAACAAACCTTCCATGTGATTGTAATGCATGCTCAAGTTTGAAAACCAACGTTCTAAAGTGTTCGTTATTTCCACACATGGATAGGAAAAACTGAAGAGGAAAAAAGCACTGTTAGTCCACTGTGCATTTGTTCAGCTGCTACACAGACCCACATTACTCTAGGAATAGCACTGTTCTTTCAAACTCCACCTAAAGCTTATTGTCATTGCATCATTAGAGCTTAACAGTGAAGGGAGAATTAATGGATAGGGCGTATATCCGGCGAAAGTTTATTTTATAAATCTTCCACTATCAGTTTGAATCTATTTCTATTTTCTACTCAAGATAGAATTAAGACTATGTAACTTGACTTAAGAGGATAAGAACTATTGGGGGAGACATCATGTGAGGGTGGAAGGAGTTAGGGTATTCCCAGGTCCAACACTAACCTTGAATTGTCCTCTTGAAGAATGCCTTGCAGGCTTCACATGATGCTACCCCATAGTGGTACCCAGATGCGATGTCGCCACACACTAAACACAGTCTCTTGGGCATCGAGTTGAGCATGTATTCACACTTGGTCTGGGGATCTTCAACAATGGTGCTGGAGCAGTCATCATACAGTTTCCTGACGGGCCCACTACCTCCCAGGATAGGAGCGGTAGGGTAGAGAGGTGGCGAGTCAAGTCCGTTCTGATGGCCATTCATGGTTGAACTATAGCTCCCGCTGGCGTCTGAAGAGCCACCAGGGCTGTGGTGGTTGACGCTGTCCGTCAGGGAGGCTGGGCTGGAGGGTTCCGTCTTGATGAAGGACGAACAGTTGGAATCAATGTGTCGATCTTTGTTTGACATTCTGCAGAGAAGCCTGAGAGTTAGGGAGATACAAACAGAGAGAGAAAGAAAAGGAGAGAGCGTCAAACACAGAGACCCAAAGAGGTAGAAACAAAGAGATGGTGAAAAAAATAGAGAAAGCAAATAGGACAGATAAAAGGAGGGGGAAAAATTGAAGATTTCATATGTTAAAGACATTGCTCTTTGAGAGTGCTACTAAGGGCTGGGGACTACACATCATTCATTCTCAAGTCAATATTTCTTGTTCTACAAGAAGGTAATCAGCATAAGGGCATGACAGGGTTACATCAAAGTGGCCAGACAGGCCGTAAACAAAAGCTCTAAAGGGTCCAATTGCTTTTATTTTACCTTTCTCTTGGAGAACCACTGTCAATATCTAAATCAACTGTCTCGTTTCTAAATTTGTCAATGGGAAGAGGTGGTGATTTATTTGCAGAGTCAATATTATTTCTAAAATTGTTTTCCTCCTCACCCTGCCTCTCCTTCCACATGCTGGGGCTGCAATCATTTTATTACGAGCAGAATCAAACTTTTATTTTCTAGACTGAACAGATGATCCTAGCTCTGTAATTACTGTTTTTCAGCACGCTTCCATAAGCATAACTGTGTCTTTTATTGATCTGACTAAAACACATAGGGAATACATCCTCCATCACTTTGTTTCTTTATTTAAGTTGCTCTATTCCATCACCATTTAGCAATATAGAAAGCCATCAAGTGTACGATTCTAGCCAATATTTAAGGATTATCTCCTAGAGCCTACAAAACTTAGTGAATGAGCACTACCATGGATAAATGAATAAGTATGTGCATGTGTTTTGTGTGTGATTGGCCATTGTTTAAGGGATGAATTTGGAAAAGCCATTTGAGCCTCTTCAGTGTACCTGTGAGTCCATAAATCTGACGTTGTACTTTATATTCAGTAAAAGTAGAAATGCAAATTTTGTCCTGAAAAAGTGAGATTTGTGATGGTCCCAGCCCCCTTCTTCTTTGTCTTTTGATATCATACCTCCCAAAAGAGCATGATGCCCCATCTAAGCTGACAAACTGTTTCTCTTATCTAGAAGAAGTGTATCACCTCTCTTTCTTTGCTGGACCCACAAATGACTGAATTTCTAGAAAGGTAATTAGATGAAAAGATTTAATTGGTCCTATTTTCCTTCACAGCCATAGTGCAAAACTCCTTTTGGGGACGTATCTAAGAACCTTTGGAGAGCAAACCGTAGAAAGAAAAGGTGGCCGTAGAGAAAGGGACGTGGATAATTGCTTCCCAGCGGAAAGGTGATTTATGAGAAACCCACCGGGTAATGGCCATTCACGAGAATTTGGGGGAGTAGTCACAGGCTAACCAAAGGGATGCAATTATCTCTTTCACAATAAATCTAATGATATTTCATAGAACAGTCTCCAGAGCAAAGTACGAAGACAAGAATGTGCCTCTTTAGAAGATATTTTACTTTGGAAGTTTTGCACTTGTTTGCTAACATGGCGCAATGTCAACGTGGAGAAAATAAATAAGAAGGAGAGAGCCGCCCAAACATCTTCCAGCCTTCGCTCACCCACTTGTGCTGCCCTTTTGCTTGAGAACCAGCACAAGAAAAAATATCCCCCTCCCCGGCCTGAACTCCGGCGTCCTCTCCGTCTGCATCTGCTGCCTTGTAGCCGTCACTGTTAATGAGTGTTGTAATTAATAGATCGCTCTCCTTGTCTCCAGGCTTGCACCCTGGGCTAAGCACTTTCCGCAAGTCAACGTTTGAAAGAAAGCGGGTCGGCACTGACTTACAGCAGCCCTGCGAATTCCTTTTAATTTAGAGCACTTACACCACCACTTCACTTATTACCTTATAATTACTGGACTGCTCGCACATACATTATGATCTTAGACTAGAGTTAGAAGTTATTAGGGTACTAAACCATGGTTGCTCCCCTTTCCTCTCTCTGGCACTGAATTTCTCACAGCTATGACAATTAACTCTTTCACCATCTGCCCGCCAAGCACGGCTTAATTTTTTTTTTCTTCCAGAGAAGAATTGCTTGGAACTGCTCGATCACAAAACATACTGCATTTTCTTCCAGCCCTTTTTTTCTCCCCCTCTCTTTCTGCATCCTCTATCATCAATTTCAACCCAGTTTTTTTTTTCCCAAAGGCTTTTTATCATGAACTTTTAAAAACTGCAGAACTCTGGATTTGAGGAACAAGGCCAGAAATTAGCCGCCAACTCATGGAACAGTTATTTGCTAAGTTGTTAAATGTTTATGTGTCACAGGCATGTTGTTAAAGTCCCCAGTTGTTTCATCCAAAATCTTTGTCTGTAACTTGGCAATAACCCAGACAGAAGTAAAGAAATTCAGGACAAACAAGCTTCCAGGGAAGTCCTTGGAACAGTGGCAATATTTTGTCCTAAATAAGATCTGCCCACTTTAGCCATAAATGAAAATGAACAAATCAGATTTGTGCTGTAGGGTGTATGTGTGTTCTTTTCTCTTCCTGACATGAGCTCCTTCCTTAATGAATACCTTCTGCCTGGTGGAAATAATCAAGAGTCAGAATTGCCATTTATTAAGTGCTTACTGTGTGCCAGGCCGAACACTTCACACACCTCACTGAATCCCCAAGAAATCTTAAAAGGGGAGTGTTACGCTTTACGAAAAGAGTAAAGCCTCAGCCATCCTACAACTTGCTGAAGGTCGTACAGTTAGGAAGCCACAGAGCCACATTTGAACTCAGCTCTGACACCAAAGTCCGGAGCAGAAATATCTTAAAAGTAACATAGAGTTTTTAACCTCACATTTAACAAAGCATTTAACATCCTTTAAAAACAGCCAAGCAAGTGGGGTAGAGGTAGCACACAAAGATCTGCTTTTACTGCTCGTGGAAAAGAGCAGAAGGGGCCACCACACCCGCCTCAGGTCCAGCCTGTTGAGTCACCCAGGCTCTGGAGTGACGCACCAACAGAACCTCTGAAAGAACACAGTTGTCTCCTAATTACTACTTAGCTCACTACACTGAACACTTCCTAGACACCATTACATTATAACCTAAAACTACAGCGAGTCTTAATTCTCTCCCTCTCCGTCTCTGAAATTCTACAGCTCTATTATTCAAGCCTGAAATATTCACAACCATCTATAAATTCAATTGTCAGCTGGTGGGTTTTATTCTAGACTTCACTTCAATCTAAAATTAGAGGCACTAAAATTCACATTAACTCTAAGAGGAATGTAGTGAATAAGACTTTATTTCAAAAGAACACCTTTTTGTCAGAAAGAGCCATTTTCAAGATGATGGCTTTATCTGTAGCCAAAGAGAAAAGGCCCAATTCCACACTGTGCTGTTAATGCAGAGATTTTAAGCCACACTGGATTAATAAAAATCTAAATTTAGTTAAGAATTATGAATAGAAATAACATGTGTTGAAATAGGTGGGAAATATTTATTTTAAAGCCTTAGGCCAGTTACTTTTATTTCATTATTTTAAGAAGAATGGAGAGAGGAACAAGGGGGCAAGACAAGCTGCTTTCCAAAAACCTCTTCATGAAAATCCTGAAAATAAACTGAAAGGGCAAATAACTGTGTCAATAATAACATCTAGTTTCTATGCAGGATACCCAATTTGAAAATTAAACAGCCTTCTTAAAATTTCAGTGCTTTAAAAAGCATTTTTAACACAGTTTGAGATACCAAGTCTCAAATCAGTCTGATCCTCACGTGTCAACATAGGAACTTGTTTCACAGCTGTGCATAAGGGGCCAGCAAGGGTAAAAAGGCTCGTAGGTGTCTGATACGAATGATCAGGCAACAAAACCTGTTAGTCGAACTATTGAAAGATGTAATTTTTGGAAGTTAATTAACCACGTGTATATGTGTGCATACAGCAAGACAGAAAGTGAGAGAAAGAATAAGAATCAATTAAAGGTGCTGCTATAGAGGAAAACAAGAAGATAATCTGTATGCTAACATTCAATGTGTATTATAATTATCAAGCCTAATTACTCTAGGACAGTCTACCTAGATCCAGGTAAATGTAGGTCCTTGAATGAAGGGCCATGAGTTTGAATTTCCACATGCATATATAGGTAGATGTCCAGAGTGGTCTACATTTCAAAGAAAGGACTGATTAAGCTTAGCCAGTTCTCTTACTTGTTAAATGTTGGTTTAACACTAATGTTCTATAGGCTTATTATAAATCCTTTCACTGAAATATAATTTCTTAACAAACAACTGTATTTCATCATGTGACCTTTACACAGAATACGAATGTATTTGCTAGTTTAATTTTCCCTGCTTAAAAAAAAATAGGGAGATAAACTGGAGAAATATGATACAATTTTCATAAGGAACATGTGTGTACAGGTCGTCTTAGACCTTCCTGATGGTGATACTGAGGAGAAAGATCTTCTAAAACTTTTATCGACCCCTTGCAGTGAGGGACCTTCAGAGGCTGAATGAATGTCAGCCGAGGACGTCACCATTTTCTATTCTCCTTTGTCATCTTCAAGGGCCTAAAAAAGTACTCATGATGATTATAAATTCCAAATGCTTTAAAATTTCATTTCCAATACTTTTGTATAAAAACCCTGAAGTCAGAAAATCTGCAAGTTTATAAAGACAGAGAGATCAGAGTCCCTGTCTCCCCTCATCGAATCACAGAAGAGTTAGAAAGAAAGGTTATCAAATCACACCACCTAGTCACTACTTACCCCAAACAGAAACGACTTTATGGCTATTGGTTGATTTTCTACCTTCGCAAATCACCAGATTAAATATTTAGGTTTTTTTGTTTAAAAGAATAAAATGTTCTGAGCAGTGTACAGCGTTTGGGGGGACTTGTTGGTTTTAATGCTTTGGGAAGAAAACGTCCAGGCTAAGGCGGCAGCTCCTGGAGGAACAGGCTTCAGGGCCCAGGACCCCAGCAGCAACCGCGGCAGCCTGAGTTACAACTTCAAGCCCGCTACTTTACAATGAGCTTCCCCCCTTCAACTAATTGCACTCTAGTAAAGTGGCAAAATGTGAATCACTTAGTAACAAAATGGGCACCAGCTGCTATTGTCAGAGAATGGTGACACCGAAGAAAGGGAAAGCAACCGAATGAAGTGTCATGTCAGAAATCAACGGTGCAACGTGTGATTTGAGAAAACATGACTACTTTACGGAGACAGGGTGTCATTATGGCATCACAGTAATACGATGCTTTGACAACTGCTGGGTCTAACATATCATCATTGCATTAAGGTACACTGGCTTAGTTGGGGAAAGAAGAGAAAGGATTTTTTCTTTTAATAAGAAATATCTTAAGTTCTGCCTGGTTAACCTAACAGAAGGAGATCGTTAATTGGAAAGGAAGAATTGTATATCCCGACCCATGTATGCTCAAAAAGATAAAAACACACATAAGCACACACACTGATGCATAAATTCAAGACCTTCTTTAATAAACACGGAGGCCCATCTAATAGAACAGATTTCTGAATAATGAGATCACAGTCATTTAGTAATGCTGCTTCTTCGTTCTTTGAACAAATAACTTGTGCATTTAGTCCCAAAGTCTCTAACTTACTCCATCAAGAACAAGAGTAAAGAAACAGCTGCCCTCAAAGCTGGTGCCTGAGTTGCTGATAAGAGACATTGCCTTGTAGTGTGGAGACAAGAAGCTGGCGTCTTAATAGAAAGGAACAAATAAACAAACAAGAAAAAAACAAATCAGAACTCTGGAAAGGCTGTCATTACACCAGAAAAGGGAAATTCAGGACAAATAAACAAGAGACTTTCAACGCATTTCTGGCTGATTATTGAAAGGAAAGTTCCCCATGAATTATAACTTCACACCTAAGGGCTAAATCCTTACCAGAAAGGGCCTTGCTGAAACCCTATCTGCCTGTAGGGTTCTAGAGTTCAATGGGCCTTTCTTGCTTAGTTTTGTTCTGGCATTAGGTTGATCAACTCTCCTGGTTTTAGCACTGAAAGCCCATATCCTAGGAACCCGTTAGCTAATAGTTTCTGTCTTTAAGGATTCGATCTGATGCAGGGGTGCTGAGTAGTGAAATTTATCTCTAGTTTGTTTACTTGGACCTATTTCAATCTGGTGGTGACATCTCTTGTTTATAGCTCTAAATACAGTAAGTGAGGTACTGACAAGTCAATAAACCTGTTAAACACATAATAATGCCGGGTAATTGCATACATGATGTTTACCTAGAAACCCTCTGGTCTGGATCACCCAATCTGAGACTCAGAGAACCCTACGGCCTCCACTCTTGCTGTGCAACCTAAAACAAGGGAAATAGAGATAATTCATTTCCAGCAAAGGTAGCCCAAGAAAATGGCAAGGGAAATGTACTTATAAGAGTGACTACATTCATGAGTTGGGGGTCTGAGGATTATGTGTGAGAGTCCCTGCAGACACGCCAGCATCCCAGTTTGCTATGCCACAAAAGCTGGCGGTTACTACCGACGGCTGACTGCCTTACGTTACCCTACTATTTTGCTATTTTTGATGTAGGAAACTGCAGTTGCTTCAATTTGTATGGCCAGGTGATTTCTTATGCTTCCTGGCTGATAAACTTTATTAATGGGAAAAGAAATGGTCCTGCAATATCACAATGTGTTGCACATTACGATTGTTGACAGTTTCTGTATTTAAGGATTCGATCTGATGCAGGGGCGCTGAGTAGTGTAATTTATCCCTAGCTTGTTTTCTTGGACCTATTTCAATCTGGGGGGGGAGCATCTCTTGTTTATAGCTCTAAATACAGTAAGGAGCTACTGACAAATCAATAAACCTGTTAAATACATAATAATGCCGGGTAATCGCATACATGATGTTTTACATAATTAACTGTCGGAGCTTCTCTTTAGTATAATGGGCACTCATGTAATATAGAGTAGCTATAAGTCTATAAAATATACATGGTTTATATGAACCATGATTCTGCTTAAAACTCGGGCTAATCATCTACATTGGATTTGAAGAGAGAGCTCTCCTCCACTGCCAAGTCCAAATCAATTCTTATGACATTACTTTATAACTAACATGATATTTAACTGATGATGGCTATTAGCTATTATACAGATTGCATTCAAAGATTGTAACAGTAGGGGGGAAGTATCATTTAGTTTAAACAAACTTCTGCCACGCAATCAATATTATTGAGGCAAATTAAGTGTTTTAACAAGTGTGTATATTTGCCCTAATGCAGCTTAATTAACTATATTCCCACAACTGCTTAACTACACAACACCTATAGATCTTAAAAGACAATCTAAAAAAAAAAATAAAAATCTCCTACTCAGAAACTCAGATGTACAACAGATGGGGAAAGAAGCATTTTATCTCTGATACCCCAAAATGTTTCTTGCTTTGTATGAGTTACTCTCTGGGGAACTAAAAGCTTAAGAACAAGAAAGACTTTGGAATAGTGTGTCTTATAGTTAACCCACTTGTATAGTAATGTTCCAGTGTCACCATACCCAGGGTAGACTGAAATGGCCCCAGGGCAACAGCGGGCCACTGCTAAAAAGGAAAGTTTGTATGGGGTAAAAAAAAAAAAAAAAGTACACAAGAGAAGTCATCAAAACGAAGCTTACGATATATGAGGACTGTAACATTTATTCCATCTTAGAGATATACGATGCGGCGAGCAGACCTCCTCCACAGTAAGCTTTCTACAGGAAAGCAATAGTCTCCTACTTCTACAAATCTCTGGTCTTTCAAACAGAAATATGGATCAATAAAGTTTGCTATGTTCAGACAATTCTGTCCACAAGCAGTCAAGGAGCACACGGAGAAGAAGTCCACACAACAGGAGGGGACTGACAGCTAAATGAAGACCTCTCAGCCTCGCACTGGAGAAAAAACGAACAGATACTCAACTCGGAGAAAGTCTGTGCGCTGATCTTTACAAATTACAATCGAACAGAGATGTTTTACACACACAGTCCCGTGATGGAGTTCACAAATCAAATCCAGGTCAATGAAAGCTCAGGCGTCCCTGGATTTTTTTCCTAATTCCCTCTTTGCCACACAGAATCAGGAAAGAAGAAGGCTACCAGAAGTTGATGTAAAGATATGGAGATCACAGTACTGATGTCACTCTTAGTAAGAGAATGTTTTGCGAAAGCAATTATAATTACCAATAAACCACCTGCCTCCACAAAGACAGGCCAGTTCCACTTCAAGAAAACTCTAACACTGAACTCTGCAACTGGGCGAAGTACGGTGGTGAGAAAAATTTAAATCTTGAGAAGAAATCGTTGTTGAAATAAAGGTTGTTGTTTCAAGCACATAGGAACTTTTTTATATTGGTGGGAGATTCACAGTACAATTAGAGATAATAAACCACATCTGCTAGACAGCGGTTAAACTATATTTATACTTTTAACTTAATAGCTTAGACTGCAGCAGTTAACATCTGGATACACATGCAGCTGGTCTGGGGTGATGTATAGCACAGGTTATGATTATATTCTGTTGATATCAGGTGTTGTCTAGCTGAAGTAGGGGGTGGGGAGGCAGAGAGAAGGAGAAATCAGCTAATGATTAATCCTAAAATTCTACTTCTGTCCTCTAAGAAACATTACAATGAGCCGATCTGTTTAGGCATAAGCTAAAACACAGGAGCTGCTACTAGCAGGTAAGGAAAAATAGCACAGGTCCACACATGCTACGGCTAATTCAAGCCACGGAAATGAGGAAGGATTTGTTTTGCGGCATGATGGATCGTATAAATCAGGATTACTCAGCAGTACGACAGTAGCCGGTGAAGCCAAGAGAAGCTATCGAAATGCTGGAGTTCATATCAGAAGGACCTGCCTGCTATTTGTCACAAACATCCAAATACAAACATGAGGAGAAAAATTTCTAAATTTAATTTGTCTTTCTCAAAACCTGAGTTTGGGCACAGTGGCTCATGCCTGTAAGCCCAGCGCTCTGGGAAGCGGAGGTGAGTGGATTGCTTGAGCTTGGGAGTTCATGACCAACCTGAGCAAGTGCAAGACCCCATCTCTCTAAAAGTAGCTGGGTGTTGTGGTAATCACCTATAGTCCCAGCTACTTGGGAGGCTGAGGCAAGAGGATCACTTGAGCCCGAGAGTTTGAGGTTACTGTGAGCTATGACACCAAGGCACTCTACTGAATGTAACAAAGTAAGACTCTGTCTCAAAAAATAAAAATCTGATTTAAAAAAAAAAGTTCCCACAACTTGCCTGTCATCTTTCCCAGGAAACCATGCCTGCTTACAGCACTTGATGGGGTCGCAGAGGCGGGCTCCAGCTCTGAATGGGGCTCTGTATAATCTGAAGCAAGTGATTGTAACCCTCAGCTTCTTCACTTGTAAAATGAGATTTGCCTATAGATTTCTTTTCTTTTCTTCTTTTTTTCTTTTTTTGAGACAGAGCCTCAAGCTGTCCCCCTGGGTAGAGTGCTGTGGCATCACAGCTCACAGCAACCTCCAATTCCTGGGCTCAAGCAAGTCTCTTGCCTCCACCTCCCAAGTAGCTGGGACCACAGGCACCTGCCACAACGCCCGGCTATTTTTTGGTTGCAGCCATCATTGTTGTTTGGTGGCCTGGGCTGGATTCAAACCTGCCACCCTAGGT
>CAUYQV010110367.1:0-19415 GCA_963574575.1 Galagoides demidoff
TCTCTATTCTAAAGCCAGAGGAATGGATGGAAATAATCCTTTAATCTACCTTTTGGTCTTAGAATTGTAAAGCAGGAGAAAATGTACTTTGGGGACAGAAATGGCATTTCTCCTGAGTAGAATATTTGCCCAAGGGAAGACGGACATGTTCCCATGTTGTGTCTGTAAAATCAACATGTTTTGCTCCAGCTTTAAAAATGCAATGACTATTTTGCTAAAGTTATTATTTAATTATTCATTAGGTATAATAAAATCAGCATTTCAGTAATTAATTGTTCTAACCAATAAGAGAAAAATTCTGAGGTATTTCTTCCTACTCTTTAAAATATCCAACTGTTGGGCGGCACCTGTGGCTCAAGGAGGAGGGCACCAGCCTCATATACTGGAGGTGGTGGGTTCAAACCCAACCCCAGCCAAAAACCGCAACAACAACAACAACAACAAAATAAAAAATAAAATAAACACACTTCCCACATTGTACTAGAATAGGCTAACCCAATCTTATATTCAAACTTATCACATTTCATTGTCAGCTGCATCCCCTCTGACTGATCAAGATCAGATGGAATAGTCTTCTGCTAGCCAAGGCATTCAAAGTTTCAGATCCCCTACAATTTCTACAGCTTCATTCTGCCAATAAACAAGACAAGACAACGGAGAAGAGTAGGTTGAAGGAAATAGAAACTATGCAAGGAAGTAAAAATTCCCAAACCATTATTGATATCCTTGAGAAGTAAGAGACATTACTTACCTGAAATAAGAACAGCGTTCTTTTAAAAAAGAATAATTTTGAAAAAATGAAATGGCTCTTAGTAGTCAAAAATATGAAAGCAGAAACAATAAACTCAATAAAAAGTACGGGAAAATAGAGTTGAGGGCATCTTCCAGAAAATGGAGCAAAAACCCAAAACAGTGAAAAGGTGAGAAAAACACGTTAAGAAAATGTAAGGTATGATCCAAGGGGTTCCATATCCAAAGAGAGGGAAATTCAGAGAGAACACAGAAATCAGGTGGGTAGAAATCAATGCTAAATAATTCACCAAGAAAAGGAAAAAAATAAACCCCAGAAGACACAAATTTCAGCTTGAAATGTCAATTTCCAGCAAGTGACCAGCAGAACAGATGAAAAGAAACCCGAACTGAGGCACATCACTGCACAATTTCAAAACAATAAGGACACAAAGAGGTCTTCAAGCTTTCAAAGAGAAGAAAGGAATGCATGAAAAAAAAAACCAGGAACTGTACGACTTAAGACTTCCCATCAGCAACACTGGAAGATAATAGAATTAAACTTTTAGAGAAAAAGGATTTTTAATGCAGAAACCTCTGCCCAGCTAAACTATCAATTAAGTGTCAGGGTAAGGTATCAGTTAGCTTTTGCTGTGTAACAAATTACCCTAAAAATCAGTGACTTCCAGAAAAGAAAACATTAAGTGCCTTAGATGAGGAACAGTTCTGGTCTGGGCTGGCTTGGCAAATCTTTAGTTAGGTTGCAGTTCACCTGGGGCTGCATGAGCTAGGATGACCTCACAAACATTTCACCAGGCTGGTTGGTGTAAAGGGGAAGATGGAGAAGCCCTCAGCTGACACAGTCGGTCTCTGTCCACCCAGTCTCTCGTCCTCCAGCAAACTGGCCCATCTTCTTCTAGTGGTTTCAGGGTTCTAAAGAGCAGCGCAAGAAGGTATGAACGTTCCCACGTGCAAGCACCTTCCATTTCTGATTGCTTTTTTGTTTGATGTTGTCCCTTCAGCCAAAGTCCCGACTGACTATGGTTAGGAATGACCAGGAATGGGTGCAGCCTTTGTGCGAGCAGACTACCACCAGTAGACTAAAAGCTACTGGATATGTAAGTCCCACCCTGTGCAATGTTGTTCAGAAGCTTCTGGAGAAAGTGCTACACCAAAACAAGGTAGTAAATAAAGAAAAAAAAAGACCTGAAATTAAAAAAAAACAGGGGATCCATCTCAAAAGGAAATTCCCAGAAAAATGTTCTTGGGTGATCACAAGATGACAGGTCTGTGGCGGACCCAGAGAGCAAGACACAGGGGCTTGAAAAGAGACCTCTTCAGCTAGGTAAATTTGACAAAAGACCTTATGTAGTCCCACATAAAAAGAGGAGATTTTGACAATTAAGGAAAATCGTTGGAGTTGAATTGATAATATGCGGACATAAATAGAAACCTGAGCAAGCCAAAAATTAAGTCAATTTTATTAAGTTTAGGAAAAACAGCATTGTGCAAGAAAGGAAAAGTGACTTTATTTGCCACCATCATGACCCAATTGCTCTGTTTTGCATTTATTTTGTATTAAGGAATTGGAATTTCAAATCAGTGGGAAACAAACAAAATTTGTTTTAATCGCTGTTTTCATTCACACTCTGTCAAATCTTCCTTCCCTGCTCCACTGTAAATCCTTTAACACCTCGGGCAAGTGCCATGACTTTCCAGTTATTTTCAGTTATTAAAATTCATGCTGATCCTGTTAAGAGCTCCAGGTTCATATCTGATTCAAAACCTTCCTTCTCCCTCACTGCAAGTCTGACCCATGGCTGGAGGGACTTGGAGGGGAGGAAGAGACTCTTTTATTACCTCATCCCTCCCTCCCCAGACCCTGGATTCTTTGGGGATAGGAACGGGGAGAGAAATGAAGAAGACTGGCAAACAAACATCTCCTTTGACTGCCGTCATTGCAATTGTCTCTCTGGCCATCCCTGGCTGGCCATTGAGGATCCCTCCACTTGATCTTGGGGAAGGAAAAGCAGCCCTCGGGCTACCCCTGAGGAGGATGGGAAATCTCCTTCCGTGAACACTGCACTCCCCATAAGAGTAATGATTCAAAAAAAGTCTCCGTGTCTCCCGTTCACTCTCTAGACTTCTTACACAAACAGCCACCATCCCCTCCCTACCCTTCATCCTGTGTTGGGGTGGTAATAGGGATGACAGGGGAATTCTGCCTCCTAGTGAGCCCTGGAGGGAGGTGTCTGGCTCTCCTCTGCCTCTTCTTTAGGAGTATTCTTTGAGCTTCTTACTTTTAGGTTGGAATTTTAGTCCCAATTTTTGGGTGACATGCTGTTACACCTGTTCTGGTATCTGTCCCCCAGACTAAACTGTGAGCTCCTAGAAGACCATGTCTTATGATCTGATGAAGAGGCCGTACCATTCCTCAATGTATCCCAGCCCCTGGCAGAGCACCAGCATGTGACAGACCCTCAGTACGTGTGAGGGAGGAAGAGGCAATGGAAGAATAATTCATCAGCTCCTGGGCTCAAGCTTGGTTGACAGATCCTGCCTCCATTAGCCAAGGAGCTAGAATGACAGGTGTGCACCACCATGCCTGGCTAATTTCTTCATCATTATTATTATTATTTGTAGACAGGGGTCCCTCTCTCTCTATTGCCCAGGTTGGTCTTAAACTCCTGGCCTCAAGCCATCCTCCTATATCAGCTTCCCAAAGCTCTGAGACTACAGATGTGAGCCACCACACTCACTCTGGGGATAAGAAATTGTTAATTATCTTTGGCATTTTTAAGAATCAAGATGGGGTGGCACCTGTGGCTCAGTGGGTATGGCGCCGGCCCCATATATCGAGGGTTACAGGTTCAAACCCGGCCCTGGCCAGTTTCACGGAAGACAATTTCTCCACAGACCAGATAAGCGAGTGGCAGATCAAAGCTGCCCCCCAGCACTAGCATCACCACCTCAGATCATCAGGCATTAGGTTCTCATAAGAAGCGGCCACCTAGGCCCCTCACATGTGCAGCTTACAGTAGCCTTCCTGCTCCCATGAGGATATAAACCTCTGATGTGATGGGAGGTGGAGTTCAGGTGGTGAGCGAGGGGGAGCGGCTGGAAATACAGATGAAGCTTCAGTCGCTGGCCTGCCGCTCACCTCCTTCTGTGCCACCCCAATCCCAACAGGCCACAGACCAGTGCCAGCCCGCAGCCCGGGTCAGGCGACCACAGATCTGGAGGACAGAAACTCAGCAGGTCCCACCTTTTTCTACTTTTAGTTTAAATATACATTAAAGATATATAAATACCCCCCTTTTAAATTTTCATTAATTAATATTCAGAATATTAACCATTCTGAAATCAGTCTTTAAGTTAGGAAAAAACTAATAAAATTATCTTAAGGAAAAGATAATAATTTTGTTTTTATTTTTCCAATATCTCTGTTTTATTTTTTCTTTTCCATTTTGTGCCTTAATCAGAGGAGAAGGAGAAAAGGAGAAAGTGCTTTTATCATATTGGCAACCGTCATGCTACTCTCATTAAGAAACTTTCAGTGTTTTATTACAACTTCCTCTGGCCAAAGAATTATGCCTCGGTAAACCTATTACATGACATCATTCTCTCCCCAAAGCAATGTTTATTCCTTACAGATCAATGACTGTGTACCAGACACTGTGTTATGTGCTGGATTCATGTTTTTCAAACTGTGGGTCACAACCCTTTTGTGGATTGTAAAATTAATTTAGTAGGTCAGGACTGGAATTTTTGTAAACGTGAATTCGAACAGAAAATATCGATCTGTACAACACATAATAAGCGTAAGTATGTCTTCATCAACTTTTTGTTAAAGTTGTATGTGTCTCTGTGTGTGCACATCTGGGAACACCAAGGAGTCATGTTAAATAAAATGTGTTTTCTACTGTAGATTATGATAAAGATAAAAATCAGTGCTTCTGATCCATCATTGCATTTAATCTTCACAACTATACACTTGGTAGACACTGTTATTGTCCTTAGTTTGACGGTAAGAAAAATAAGGCTGAAACAGTTTAAGTAACATGCTCAGGATTCAACAGCCGATGAACTGGAGTTGCAACTCAAAGCTGGACCTGTTGATTCAAGTCTATGCTCTTCGCTGTAACAACACCAGAGCCCACGTTCAATGCCATGCTCACCCTTTTTGATAAGAGGCCTAATACAAAGAAAATACATACAAATGTTCTAGACGGTGTTGATGCTTTCCACCTTATCGGAAGCATTTCACATGCAACCATGCTTAGCACGAAGATTGGTTTGTAGTATCTGGATGTTCTGTTGCCATTTGACGGCAAAGTCTTTCCTGAAATTGGATATCCAGAAATAACAGCAAAGGCAATGAATCAACAATATATTTTCACCTGATTGCGTTCTGGGCTTCTGTAGTGTTAGTGCCTGTATTGAACGTTATTTGAGCTTTTCCCACCCCTTCATCTCATCCTTCCACTGCCAGGTTGATTTTCTCAAACTATACTGCACCCTCCACAGCTAGGCAGCTCAGCGGGTGGTTTGGAGAAATATGGGCCCTTTCTGGCAGTCAGCCACCCGGCCGTTTTCAGGCTGGGCTTCTACAAACTCTATCCAGCTCAACCACACACCCCACAAAGGAAATGAAGATGCCACAGCCCCCAAATCTCAGAAGTATATTTTACAAATTGTACACATTCTTAGAAACAGCCGGGAATTCTCTGACACTCCTCTCCACGTCCTACACTTCAGTATTGGAGTCCCAGTTTGCTGCTGCCAATCTGATTTGCAGAGGTGTCAGAAATAAAATCACATACTAAGGGCCATCATACTGCATTTACAATTCCTGCCCCGTCATTTCTATTATTGACATTAGCAGCATAGGCAGAAGACATTCTTATAAAGGAACACGCAGCTGGGCTCTGTGGCAGACGCCTATAGCCTGCAGATGGGAGGCCGAGGCAGGAGGATCACTTGAACACAGGAGTTTGAGGTTGCTGTGAGCTAGGCTGATGCTACAGCACTGTAGACTGAGCGACAGAGTGAGACTCTGTCTCAAAAATAAAAATAAAGGAATGCTATTTACTTTCCCCAAAATTATCTTCTCATAGTCTCTCCCTTTTTGTGGAGAGAAACAGGGGACACATTATAAGAAACCTTATAAGAATAGTTTGAAATTTTCCAAAGACTCAACTAACAAATGATATAGTTTTAAAACCAGTTCTTTTCCCTGCACTATGGGGCAGCTTGAATGGGTGGTTGATTTTTCAAATGGTTTTGCAGATCCCGAGCAGGTAAGTGTCTAAGTCCCCTTGCATTCCAACACTACCTTTGCCACTTGGCAAGGATTCGAAAAAAACTAAACTCTTATGGCACAATACTGGGGATTGGCTGAAGGTGACCCCGCAAACCACCTCCCCCTGACAGTAAGGCCCTGTAAAGACTTTCATGAGGGCTGGGTGTGGCTCACACCTGTAATCCTAGCTCTCTGGGAGGCCAAGGTGGGTGGATTGCTTGAGGTCAGGATTCAAGACCAGCTTGAACACAACCGAGACCCCAATCTCTAAAATTAGCCAGGCACAGTGGTGGGCACCTATAGCCCCAGCTATTTGGAAGCCCAAGAGTTTAAGGTTGCTGTGGGTTATGACACCATGGCACTCTACCCCAGGTGGCAAAGTGAGACTCTGTCTCAAAAGAAAATTTTAAAAAAGACAACCTGGATGGGAATGTGAGCAGACCTATTCAAGCCTGTGTTTGGCACTTGGGTTATATGTATGTAAGAGATATAGAGAGCACCTGTTTAAACTGTATTATATTAAATAAGGCTCTTACTCTCCAAACCTTCCCATGGAGGGTTGTAGGAGATGAGCGAGCCCCTTCTATATAAGCTTAGGAAGTCTATATTCACAGCTATAGACAAACTTAGCCCCACCGCACAGCCCACAGTCCTTCTGAGTACAAGTTGGCCAGCGTGGATGCTACGAGTCACCACCACCACCACCCCTCCAGAGATTCAGAACTGTAATCAATGAGCTCAACATTCAAAAACAACTTAAAGTCATTAAAAGTCCTCACAAACTTCCCTCCAGGGCAAAGCAAAACAGTCCTTATACAGGACGACACAAATGAGATTTTTAGACCAAGCATAAATCAATCAAATCTGATGTTCAAATTGATCAGCACGTTCAACCAAAGCAGAACAAGCCAGTTGGGAGCAAAGACACATTCTTGGTGGAATTCAGGATAATAAATTCCCTCAATATGGTACAAAGCAAAAGTTCCTGATGCAAAACTAATGGAACGTTTCTGGTAGCCAGAGAGTCCGTGACCACCAGGCTCAAGGACGGTGATTGCTTCGGTCACTACTGCCAGGAGATTTCCCTGACCATGACTTTTGGGGCCTTGCCACCTCGGAGGCCACAACCGTGCTCTGACCTCACCCTAAGCTTTCTGGACCACTTCCTCATCTGTTAAACATACCCCGGAACTGTGCCAATCTCGGAAAAAGCAGCCCAGATGTGGCCCAGTTGACCTTGCAGAAGCCAACAAGTCCAACGCGTGAATTTTAACCCAGCAGTGCCACCAACTGGAAGAGCCTTCTGCCTCCTGAGGGACATGGGGACACACAGGCATGGAGGCCTTTTCAAAGACTATGCAACCTCTTTGTAGCCACACATTCAAAAAAAGAATAAAACAAAATCTAGATCCACATGGAGTCATCCCGCTAACTCTATGCCTTCTCCCCACCATCCTCATACCATGCAAATGAAAAGGAGAAACATGACTTTTCCTAAAGATGGGACTAAAGCTCCAGCCTGGGCATCACCTACCATCTCCACACGACCCCAGTCCTTCCAGCAATAAAGCATGACAGTTGGACCTGCCAGCAGACCATTCCCCTGAATTTGGCAGCATTGAAAGAGCACTGCTTTCCCACTGATCTGATAGCCACTATTTGAATAATGACTCTAGATAATCACTACAAATAAACTTTCTCTGTATAATAGTAGCCATCCCATTTCTGGTTTTAATGTTATTCACCTTCTTCCAAATAAACATCATTTCCCAATGCCTGGAAAGTTCCATCCTTGTTCCAAATTTATATTTGACTTTTCCATTATCTCAGGGTAGCAATAATAATAATAATAATAACAGTTATAACATCTTCCTTCTCTTAGACGAATCCTGGCCACTTCTTGCACTTTTCTGGTTTGGAATTCTCTGATGGGCTTATTTTTTTTTTTCTTCCTCCTCCTCCTCCTTAGTGGAAAATGTTACTTCTAACTGCTGGATTTAATTTAATTTAATTATGGCATTTTCCACACATGCCCACAGGCTCTTGGTAATAGTTGCATTTTTAATAAATCTAATATATAATAATGACTTTGTTTTTAATTTTCCACTGAGGGTTGGATCCTGAGTTGAACACAGAGCTCCAGACAGGGGCGTCTGGTTCACTCCACGTGATTGGATTTCAGGGAACTGAGGGGCTCCTAATTGGAAAATGCCTGTGCGTTCACCCTCTATCCCCACACACCTGTGTTTAATGTCCTCAGCGAGTATCCCGTAGGACATGAAATGACCAGTTAGTCAAAATGATCAAACCGGTTGTGCAGGCTGGTTCCCCAGGCTGGATCATGAAAGGAAAATGAAGGTATGTGGGCAGTACCTGGCCAAGACCATTATCCGAGGAGATTTGGGGGACAGCACTCTGGTTGTGGCCTTTGTCCAGCGACCCTTTTACCACAAGTCATTGGACCAACTCAGAGCTTTAGCTAAACATAGCCCAGGTGAAGGATGAAGTCTATGACCACTGACCTCTCTTAGAAAGACCACATATGCTATTTTGTGACGGTTTGTCCATGTTCAGTTAAGTCAGCTACATGGTAAATTAATGATTATTTTTCCTTGCCTTCCTGCCCTATCCCACATTCTCAGAAGAGAACTTGGCACCACGGTATATTCTCAATAATACACAGGTCTCCCTTTAATGGGTCTTACCACGGGTCAGATGCCATTCTGAGCACGTTACCTGTGTTACTTAGTGCAAGTTTCTCATGCGTTGTCCTCATTCTATGGATGAGGTAATGGAGACCTACAGAGATTAAATAACTGGCTCAAATTTATCCTGCCAGTAAATGGCAAAACAGTCCAACTGCAGAGTCTAAGTTCTTAACTGCTAGGCTGTGCTCACCAGCTAGAGCCTTATAAAGCAAAATCTGCCAAAAAGCACTCGGGAGTGCTCTGCTCTCCTAATAAACTGGGCATCCTCTTGGGGTCAAGTGTAATGAGTGGTCGCATCACCAGTAATAGATCCATCCCTAAGAAAACTCCACTCTGGCATCCAAGCATTATGAGAAATCTGGGCAAGAACAACAAGCCAGAGTCTCCAGAATGGAGTGAAAGTCCCTGCTGACAGTCTCTCTCACCTGGCTGTCACAGGGCACAGCCGCTTCAAAAGGACCATGTCACAGGGGTCCTCAAACTTTTTAAACGGGGCCAGTTCACGTCCCTCAGACCGTTGGAGGGCTAGACTGCGGGCCCGGATGAGTCGGCTGCTAAGCAGGACAGGCAGCGGCAGCAAAAACACCTGGCAGGCCAGATAAATGTCCTAGGCGGCCTGTAGTTTGAGGACGCCTGGGGGGAAGGCTCCACCATGGCATCCCTGTGGCTTTGCACATATCCACATAGGCCATGCGGTCAAAGGCTTGGCCCACAGCTCGTTTTGAGTCTTCACAGAATGCGTCATGGTCCTTCCTGATCATGAGAGCAGGGGAGGCGGGAGAGGGGCTGCCAGTGGCCGTCGCCCACTCCCCTCCCTTTCTCCCCTGGGTGCTGTCACAAGACAGTTTCTCACTGCCTTCCAGGTCTGATGAGGTAGGAGGCTTTCTGGCCCTCAAAGCAGAGGTGCAGGATACAAATCCGTCTCACTGCGGTTTACAATTGGCTCCCCGGCCACAGAGAGTCCCGGAACGCGTTTCAGTTGTCAGGCCCCTTTTGTTCCTGCGCCGTCCTTTCTGCTGTGTGGGATGAGGGCCACAGGGAGCTGAGTTCCTTCAGCTATTTTTCCTTTTCTATCTATGTAAGTAATAAAAGTTCTGAATCTACAGTGGCTTGTTCTACTTTACCAATGTCTTGTGGGGGGTTGATAAAGTGTCCCAACACGTTGGTCACCTACTCAGACAATGCGTGAAAATCAACCAAAAAGAATGTCTGCATCAGCGCTCTCTTGCTTCAACCAGCATGTAACCGGATACTGAAAAAAAGCATCTAGACAGAGAGTGCCAAAAAATGCATCTACAGTTCAAGAACGAAAAATCTGTGTTAAAATTGTGGCACCCAAGTCACACGTGCCTTCTGCAATTACAAGAGGTGCTCGAACATGGCTTGTGTTCATCTTTTGTTACCGACACATAGTGATATCACAATTTTAACACAATTTTTTTCTTTCTTAAAATGTGTATCCATTTTTCAGCATCCTCTCTATCTAGATGTCTGTGTGCATAGCCTGTGTGCTCACACACACACACACACACACACACACACGGGTCCATTAAAAGCATCCTTGAGAGAAATAAGGCCTCGACTGAGGCGCACTGGCCTCTATTCGCCTTTTGTTAAGCAAGCTGGTGGTAATTTGGGAAACTAAATGCAAATGCATTCAGTTTAACAAAATTAATATTTATTTTCTATAAACAAACCCAGTAGAATTCTCAGTGGGCACATATTTCCACATCGGAATTTAAAATTAAGTATGAATTCTGAATTTGGGAATCTGTGTGAGTGCAAAGGCTCGCATGTGTCTGAGGATGGATCCCATCTACTCATCAGGTCTCCTGTGGGCCATAACAGTAAAAAGAACACAGGGAACTCCCTGTTACATGGCAAGACTTGAGAATGGACTGTTCTGGTTAATAAATACACAGATTGCCAATGTTTAAATAGTTACGTTCAAAGAATATGTGAAAAAGAATTAACACTAAGAGTGCCACAAGTTATTTTAAACTAATTTTGATCACTTGGGGGCCCCTTACAAGACAAAGTAAATGAATAATTATTAATTACCACAGAATCCTAAATATACATATATATATATTTTTTTTTTTTTTTTTGCAGTTTGTTTTTTTGGCTGGGGCTGGGTTTGAACCCACCACCCTCAGCATATGGAGCTGGCACCCTACTCCTTGAGCCACAGGCACCGCCCTATATGTATATTTTTTTTAAGTAGAAGAGATAATCCTTGTCCTAAAGACCCAAACAATCTGTTGCAGCGGCAATATTTTTTTTAATGATCACACTAGTAAACAAAACAGCACCCTCGAGGCTCAGGACGACCTCCAGAGAGCCAAGTCTCACGTATCAGATTGGCTGGGGCAGTGAAAGGTTATTTGATGAAAGATACCAAATACCCACATTGCTGCTTTTTAATTCTTCCAAGTGTCTTTCCATTTCCCTAAATTGATCTGCTGTCATAAATCCCAGCTATAATTAGCTTCATGGACATCATACACAAAGTTAAATCACTCCCTTCTGCAAAATATAAACGCCTTTGACACGCCCTGATCTCACTGGTCCACTCACACACACACACAAAATTACTACAAAGCCATCAACCTTTCCAGCTGGACTCCTTAACTCTGTTTTATTAAGAATGATGTCATGCACTACTCCTAGGTTTACTTTAAATTTTCTTTTTTTTTTTTTTTTAATGTTTCTTTCCCTGTAGAAGTATCTAACTACAAGGATAGTCTTTTGACTACAGGCTTTGAAACCCATCCAGTAGGTTTCAACTACTCAGAGGAAAAGGCCAGAGCGGGGGGAGGCCCAGTTGATGCAGATGATAAGAACACGAGCTCCCACACGTGACATGCTTCAGCATGTAGGCACGCTGAGAAACCTTAACAGGTATTTCATTTAATTCTCATAACAAGTCCAGGGTGTATGTTAGCATCTCCATTTAGCGATTAGGAAAGTGGGCCTTGAATAGTTGAATAATTGACCCGGGATCAAGATGCTTCACACCCATGTGTGTCCAAGTCTCCTGCCCTGCTCCCACCCACTGGGCCCTGGTGCACAGAATCAGTGAGCAACAGGCACGTTGATTAAGGGTCTTTTTTCTTTTTTTGAGACAGACTTCACTGTCACCCTCTGTAGAGTATTGTGGCATCACAGCTCACAGCAACCTCAAACTCTTAGGCTTCAGCCATTCTCTTGCCTCAGCCTCCCAAGTAGCAGGGACTATAGGAGCCCACCACAATGCCTGGCTACTTTTGGTTGCAGTTGTCATTGTTGCTTAGCAGGTCCGGGCTGGGTTCAAACCCACCACCTTCAGTGTATATGGCCAGCGCCCTACTCACTGAGCTATGGGCGCCAAGCCTCATTAAGGGTCTTAAGGTCTTAATCAACAGTTCTACACATTTGGCTCCTAACTCCTATCATTGTGCAGTGAGGGGGAGGGGGTGGGCAGGAGGGCCACGTGGGGAGAAACCAGCGAGGCAGGAAGAACTGCAGGGGCCAGGCTGCTGCATGGACTCAGCTGATCTTTGCCCCCCACTAGAGCAGTGATTTTTAACCAGGATGCATAGGCACACTGGTGTGCCATGAGAGTATCTTAGGGGTGCTGCAAAAATTTTTAAAGACCAGGGCAGTGCCTGTGGCTCAAAGGAGTAGGGCACCGGCCCCATATGCTGGAGGTGGTGGGTTCAAACCTGGCCCTGGCCAAAAACTGCAAAAAAATAATAATAATAATAATTTTTAAAGACCATTAATTAAATTGTTTTCAAAAGGAGTTCAGGGTGGTGACTATGGCTCAATGAGTAGGGCCCCAGCCCTGTATACTGAAGGTGGCAGGTTCAAACCCGACCACAGCCAAATTACAACAAAAAAATAGTTGGGCATTGTGGTGAGCACCTGTAGCCCCAGCTACTCAGAAGGCTGAGGCAAGAGAATCGCCTAAGCCCAGGAGATGGAGGTTGCTGTGAGCTGTGACGCCACGGTACTCTACCGAGGGTGATAAAGTGAGACTCTATCTCAAAAAAAAAAAAAAAGAGTTCAAAGCACAAAGCACAGTAAGTATATTCTTTTTGTACTCTTTTTTGTTTGTTTGTTTTTGATCAACAGAATTCACATGTGCTGTGGAATTTTAACTATAGATCCAAGTATGCTGTTAAATTAAAAAAGGCTGGAAAACACAGCACTATACTGTTAGCCCTTGAACAACAGATACTCTTGGCGGGGCACAGTGGCTCACCCCCGTCAGCCTCGCACTCCGGGAGGCCAAGATGGGAGGATCACTTAAACTAGGAGTTTGCAAGCAGCCTGAGCAAGAGCAACATCTCTACTAAAAAAAAAAAAAAAAAATTAAAAATTAGCTGGGTGTTGTAGCAGGTACCTATAATTCCAGCTACTCTGGAGGCTGCCAGGCAACAGAGTGAGATTCTGTCTCAAAAAAAAATAAAAAACAGCAAAGAAAGAACAAATAGTCTGCTACTCAATTTTAACTCCTTCAGCTCCCAGGCCACTGTTCTATGCACAGGGTAAATAAAGTTTGTGGAACTGGCATTCATCATTCTTCATGCTCATGTAACAGGTTTATGGAATGAGTAGAACCCAAATGAGGTAACCAGAACACAACTTTATCCTTTCACCAGCACCTCCTCAAACCCACCTGTGACCAAGTCCTGAAAACTCAGACAGGTCCCACAGCTTTCCTCAGCACCCCTAGACAGTAAAGCGTAATCGAGTCTAAGAATCACCCAATTCCAGTCTAGACCAATATTAACATCCAAACTCCTGTGCATGGAACCCCTGCCCCGTCTCCCCCGGACTCCATTCCTGAGGGTGGGATGCCTCCTGTTACTGCTCAATGCCCTCCCCAGCCTTACCTGCTGTTCCTCACCCCTCTGGTGTCAGGCCCAGGAGGGAGTAATGAATCAGAAGGGACAGAAAAGGTTAATTTGACAGGGATTGTCATATATCTGGCACCCCAGCACAGTCTCTCTTTTCTGGGTCCTTTGGAGCCCATCTTCACAGCCCTTGTCCGCTCACAGCATCTCCATAGGGTGAGGTCTCTAGGGTTCAGCCCTCTCAGAGGCCCTGTAGCTGCTCACCATCTCACAGCATACATAGAGGCATCCCCACCACACCCACATCTGCTGGCTCCCGCCAGGCAAGTGCAGGGCCAGCCTCAGCCCCCTGACTTCACTCCTCTCAGAGGCCCTGTGCCTGCTCACTGTCCTCCCAGGCTAGGTCAGCCATGGAAATAGTAAACGACTCACCCTCAAATGTGCTTTCCAAACACGAAGCAACCGACCAACCCAAGGTCCACAGCCCCGACCACCTCCTTTATGGAGTTCTCACCCTCCAGGCCACTTACCCACCTGCCCTCATCACCTTAGGACCAGGCAACTAGGGATGGCCCCATGCCCCCAGTGCCCACTGAAATTATTCAAACTGGTTGATGCTGAGCCCGTTACCCTCACCCCGTTCCTTCCCAGGGGAACCCCCACGAAGGCCCTTGCACACAGTCCCCCTCTTCCTCTGCCTCCATCGCAATGACCCTGCAGCTCCCCCATGTGGTCTTCCGTGGCACGACATGTCTCCTCCCCTAGGAAACTGAGTTTCAGTGGCAATTGTCTCACTGTACCTCAAATTTCCTAGGAATACATTAGTATATAATATAATACATTATATTATATTTAAAATAGGAGAGAGTCAAACATTTGATCCTGTATTTCACAAATTCCTGGGAATATTTACTCAGCACTCTGAGCCCCCTTCAGTGACTTAAAGAGCAGAGACTCATCCCCTACTCAATCGCAGGAGGAGCAAAAGGACCAGGCAGCTGCCCTTGCCAAAGGAATTCTTGCTCTCCCATCTCTCTCTAAACAACCTTTAACATCCTCTATGCCCCTGGCACCAGAGATAAGCAAAACATAGCCAAGGCAGTTTTGCAGCCCTCAGCACATCCTGTGTTCATGTCCTGCTGCCTGTGACACCATTATCAGCTCCGAGGGAACACCTGCAGAGTTCTCCCTAACATCTTGCCGGTTTGATGGATCTTCCTTTTTTTGCAGCCTTCAGAAAGTCACAGAGTTGTCAAAATTATGCCTAGAAGGAACTTCACTTACCAACCACAAGACTCTCATCTTGCCAACGAAGAAATAGAGACTTAACAAGCGTTTTGTCTGAACGCCTCATTGAAAATTAGAGAAAAGAAAGCAGAACCAAAGGAAAATGTAAATAAATAAACTGAACAAAGCAAAATGAGTCAACAGCAACAGTAATAGAAATCGCCCCTGAAAGCTGGCTGTGGGACAAGGTACTAAGGTGGATAACGCTCTCTGTGTTTGAATAAGACCCCTGGGCACACGTTACTGTGACCTCTCTTATTACTCTGTCTTACCCTCTGTCTCCTCCCTAAAGCCTACGCCACTTGAGGATGCCACCTGACTGGGCTTTAACAGTCCATGAAAATTCTCAAGTTGGCCAGGCATGGCAGTTCACCCCCGTAATACTGGCACTTTGGGAGGCCAAAATAGAAGGAACACCTGAGACCAGGAGTTCAAGACCAGCCTGGGCAACACAGAAAGTTCACAAAAATTAAAATTTAGCCAGGCATAATGACATACTATGTCCCAGGTACCCAGGCAACTGAGGCAGGAGGGTCACTTAAGCCCAGAAGTTGGAAGCTATTATCATGCCACTGCGGTCCAGCCTCGGCAACTTTCTGTCAGAGAAAGTACAAGCTTTCTCTCGACAGATGAATGGGAATTAACATGTAATGGGTAAAAAAGAAGAAATGACACAGGGTGCTTCTGGTTGGAGGCAGGGCCTGCATCAAATACCACGTTATGTGCCTGGAAATACCAGTCATTTGATCCTCCTGGAGAGTCATGTTTAAAGGGGCAAAGGGAGTCAAGCTAACATGGCAGTCTGGGGTGGAGTTGGCTGCGTTAAAGAGCTTTGACTCACTTAAGATGAAGTTGATGGGGAATCACAGGAAACCCAGAAAGTGCGAAGGGGAGATTTGCCTCTGTGAGGAGAATGCTCAAGTGTGGACCGTAAGTGCTCTGGTGTGAAGTCCTGCTAAGCAGGGCTTCTCTGAATAGATCAAGTCAAATTCCCAATTTTTTTTTCCCTTGTTGTTTTTTCAGGTTAATACGAAGAGTACATATGAGTGGATTGCATTGTTTGCCTTGTTAGGTGGCATCTGAGTTGTATAGGAGGTGTGCCCTATACCCTACACTGTACCCATTAAGTGGTAACTTTCTCATCCCCCTCCCTCTACCCCCGTACTTGAATGTAATTGTGTTTTTCTCTCGTGTGGGCCTGTAGTTGTTTATCTGCTAGTTTCAAATTACTATTGATGACACAGGGTACTTGCTTTTCTATTCTCGAGATACTTTACCAAGGAGAACGTTCTTTAACTCCATCCAGGTAAATACAAAAGATGTAAAGTCTCCATCCTTTTTACAGCTGAACAGTATTCCCTTCATGGGTTGATGGGCACTCGGGCTGTTTCCACAGCTTTGCAACTGTGAATTGAGCTGCTATAACCATTCGAGTGCAAATTCCCTGGTGATAAAATATTTTTTTTCTTCTGAGTAGATACATAGATCAAATGTAAGGTCTACTTTTAGCTCTTTGAGGATTCTCCGTGCTTCTTTCCAAGAAGTCTGTACTAGTTTGCATCCCGCCAACAGTGTATAAGTGCTCCCTTCTCTCCACACCCAAGCCAGCATCTGCAACTTTGAGACTTTGTGATTCTCAGTGGGGTTAGGCAATATCTCAAGGTTGTTTTGATTTGCATTTCTCTGATAAGTAGGGATAATGAGCATTTTTTCATGTTTGTTGATCATTTGTCTGTCTTCTTTAGAGAGGGTTCTCTTCTTGTCTCTTGCCCAGTGATTAACTGGGTTGTTGGCTCTTTCCTTGTTGATTTGTAAATCCCCAATCTTTGTTCTGGTTCATTTAGCTCTATGAATTCTAGAATTCACAAAACTGAATTTAATTGGTTAGCCCTAAATTAAGACAATCTCTGATAGATCTGGGAAATTGCTATCCCAACAATGATTATGTTGAGATTATTCCTACCAAGTGCTGTTAAAATATACGATTTTCCTGAAGGTACCAAAACATAACCAGAAAGGCTGAGTGTAGAGCTTTCCAAATACCTTTTGTGCTCTTTTTTATGTCATGAAAAAAATGCTTAATTACTTGCTAACTACAGGATCCTCCCATTAAAATATAATGAAGATTTAATCCAGGAAGTTCGACTTGGCTTACATTTATTTCACTGCATTCCATAGGAATTGATTTAGGAAATAATTTTACTGAGTGGCCCAAATGAGAAAAAAATGCACAGGTCCAAAAATGTAAACCCCATCAGCCAACAAATGACTGGGTTACTATATGCAAATGTCTTAACAGAATTCCCATGGGAACCATTTTCCCTTCTCCACTTTGAATTAGTCCTTTGGAGTTTTTAAACTTGAAATCAGAAATTTCCTTTCGCTAAAGGTCAGCCCTGGAAAATCTCTCTCTACCCCACAAAACAAGCTCCCTTTTGGGATTCCCAAGCTGAAGTCTATTTCCTGAATTCACCAAATGCTTATTCTCATTAAGGTTTTATGTCCTCTAATTGAGGAAAGTCTCCTTTTCCAAAGGCACAACTATTCCCAACAAGATCCCTATACTTTTCTGCAAGAAGCATGCCAGAAGAATTATTGCTGTGTTTCAATGAGTTCTTAGTTCTGCTAGCAGAAGGAGGAAAGTCACCAGCAGCATCCCTTCCCTCAGTCAGGATTTATTTATTTCCAAATACGTGACAGGAATTAACAGAGAATAGTCTGCCTATTATTGAAGCAAGAGGCCTACAAACAAAAGGTTTTTTCCTCCAGATTAATACAAGGGTACACGTGATCAGGTAAGGTTCAAGTCTAACTTGTAGTTGGGTCCTTTACTCAGGAGGTGTCCAATATACCTGTGCAATACACGGGTTGGGTGGGAATTTACCCAACCCTTTCCCCCCTTCTAAATGCCCGTTATTTTTCACTTCTTTCATTCATGATGAGGTCCATCTCCATGGTGATCTATATCTCCTCACTCACCTCACTCACCCCGTAGGCTTGGGGCAGGGGTATGGGGGATTAACAGTATTATACAGAATGCTGAATAACCAAGCAGTGCCTCTCAAGAGAGCAGAATGCTTCTGGAATATTGTAATTATAATAACTATGATTATCTCATTTAGATAGTGTATGCTTAGAAAATGAAAGAAAAATTTGAAGACTTAAATTGACTCACCTGTGGCCACCTAGCTAGAAAACAGCAAAGTAAGGATCTGGACGCTCACTGCCTTGAAGCTACCTGACTCCACACCCAGTGTTCTCCCCAGTGTGTCTGCAATGATAAGGAGGAGGTGAGCATTCCCCCTGCTAAGATCTGATTAGAGCCATAGTTGCATTATAACAAGACATGGCTTTGGGGTCTACATAGCAAATTTATAACAACCAGTTCAGCCATTACTCTTATACTACTACTCTATTACTACCTAAATAAGACTTTTCTAAACTGAAATGTAACCCTTTCGTCATTTCTTTATTCTAATAATTTCACCAAAATGCCAGTATCAAATGGTCAAGTTCAAATTCTTTGGTGGATATTCAAGGCCCTTTATTTCTAAATAGGTACTTTGGGTTTAGGGGGTGGAGTTTAGGGAGGTCTTGGAGGTTTGGGGGTTGTTTTCTTTTTGTTTTTGAGACAGAATCTCACTCTGTCACCCTGGGTGGAGTGCCATGGTGTCATCATAGCTCACAGCAACCTCAAACTCTTGGGCTCAAGCAATCCTCTTGCCTCAGCCTCCCAGAGTGTTGGAATTACAGGCGTGAGCCACACTGCCCAGCTACATAATGACTTTTGGCACTGAATCCTGTGGTTCTGCTGGTTAACTGAGCTGGAGTAGACTGTGGTGAGCCAGACATAAGACACGTCTAAGCTTCATGATAGGTACATTCCCTGGTTTGGTAAGTTTAAAATTGTATATAATAAAAAGCATTTTTTTGGCAGAGCCCACAGCTCAGTGGATAGGGCGTCAGTCACATACACCGAGGCTGATGGGTTCAAATCTGGCCTGGGCCAGCTAAACAACAATGACAACTGCAACAGAAAAATAGCCCAGTGTTGTGGCGGTCACCTATAGTCCCAGCTACTTGGGAGGCTGAAGCAAGAGAATCACTTAAGCCCAAGAGTTTGAGGTTGCTGTGAGCTGTAATGCCATGGCACTCTACCCAGGGTGACAGCTTGAGACTCAGTCTCAAAAAAAAGGAAAAGCATTATTAATTATACCATAAAGCACAGTATTTATCCAACTTCAGGTCTAATTCCCATCTTCATCAATTTGGCCATCCCTTAGTAGAATTATTATGTAATATCTTTTTTTTTGAGATAGAGCCTCAAGCTGTTCCCCTGGGTAGAGTGCCATGGCATCACAGCTCATAGCAACCTCCAACTCCTGGGCTCAAGCGAGTCTCCTGCCTCCGCCTCCCAAGTAGCTGGGACCACAGGCACCATCCAATGATGGTTGCAGCCATCATTGTTGTTTGGCGGGCCCAGGCTGGGGATTCGAACCCGCCACCTTAGGTGTACATGGCTGGCGCCTTAGCCGATTGAGCCACAGG